>JBBPBX010013858.1:0-47454 GCA_038048925.1 Garcialebias charrua | reverse complement strand
TATATATATATATACATATATATATATATTTATTTTCCTCCTCCGCTCTGCACCGCTCCCTCCGCTGACTGCAATGAATGAGGAAATGTCTGAAGTTGTCACGAGAGAATTAAACTCGGGTTTTACGTGCCTGCGCTTGTCCCTGCAGATTTTATGGTGTTCTGGTGTAGACCAGAGCTCCATGGTTTTATTTTATTTTTTTAGAACGTTTTATTAACATATAAACACAGAATATGCAGCGGCTCCGAGAGACTGCAGCAGGAGGCGGAGCAGATCTCAAGTTCAGCAGCGCACTGGGAACAGAGCCATATATGGCTCTGAGGGGGAGGGAGCAGAATGCTTTTCCCTGCTGAAAATATTTCTAAGTCCTGTGCACAACAGAAAGTTACACATAGCACCTTTAAGGCTACACAGCTGTTCAGTCTCAATCCCTTGAGTTCCTTCACATTGTGCGTGTTGAAATGCTCTTACTTTCACTATTAAACATAGCCCTTAGAGTAGGGGTCACCAACCTTTTTGAAACTGAGAGCAACTTCGTGGGTATGGAGTCATACAAAGGGCACCAGTTTGATAAACTCTTCGGAAATAACAAAACGTAAATTGAAAAAAGTATAATAAACATATTTTTAAGAACACATTTTTAAGATAGACATTATAAAATATATATAAATACAAAAAAAAAAAGAATAACAACTGAATAAAATTTAAATTTAAATGCAGCTTAGTAGTGAGTTGTGCTATTTTTAGAACAGGTCCGAGGGCACCTCAAATGGTCCTTGGGGGCACCCGGGTACCCGCGGGCACCATGTTGGTGACAACTGCCTTAGAGCTACTGTTGTTTTTCTTCCATTTGATTTCAACAAACATTTAAGTGATCGCTGATCACGACCATGCAGGATTTTTTTCTGGCCACATTTCTTCCTCGAAGACGATGGGTCACCACTATCCTTCCAGTTTTCAATAATGCGTTGGACAAATTAACCCAATTTAGTAGTTTCTACAACCTCCTTAGATGTTTTTTCTGCTTGATGCCAGTGATTTGACCCTTCTCAAACAGACTCTTTTCCACGACCACACGATGTGTCTTTCAACATGGTTGTTTAAGAATGAGAAGCAACTCATAGCACCAGTTGGGGTTAAATAACTAGTTGCCAGCTGAAAGATAATTGCCCATGCAGTAATTATCCAATAGGAGGCTTGTACGTATTCGCTTAGTTAAATCCTGGTGGATACTTTTTTTTTTGGCCAGCCAATGTATATATGACTCAGTCGCCCCATTAAAGATCAGGAGTCAGAAACGCACACGCAACCCCTGGTTAAATCAGACCACACGAGACGCCTGTGCAGGAGAGATGAGCGTAGATGGAAGAAAGACGAACTTCAGGTTTCTTTTGCTATGTTAAATTCAAGTTGGAAAGCGTATCAGACCACAGTTAAACAAGAGAAAAACAAATATTTCTCCAAAATGATCAATTTAAACTGTCACAACCCCCGCATTATTTTCAACACCATTAACACCATTCTAAACGTGCCTCAGTCTGCCAGCACCGAGGCATCTATTGACACATGTAATAAGTTTTCAGGCATTTTGTTGAAAAGGTTGAGTCGATTCCACACTCCTCTAGGGCTGTGCGATATGACGATATATATCGTGGGGACGATAGAAACGTGTCTATCGTGCTACTTTCCTTCTATCGTCTCTATCGTGATAAATAAGAATAAAAAAATAACGGTCGCAAAGAAGCTTCATATTGTGGTTTTGCGAGATGACGGCGCTGCTTTATGTTTGACGCACGCGCGGGTTTGCGACACATGCTTCGTTGTTAAACTCGAGTTCAACAGAGACGCAGCCGGCATGAAGCCGGTGTCACCAGATATCTATGGGTGTCACAACATGGAGAAACAGCTGCGCAGGCAGCCCAAGAAGAAGAACTTTTACCAAAAAGAGGGGAAGCTCACCTTGTTAGCTTCCATTATTTAGCTCCGCTGAAACTCTGAGACAAAATGGGTCCAGAGGACACGAAGTTCAACCGAGTCCGAACTCGGGTCCAGTTAACCAATACAAAACAGACCAGAGACACAACAGAACCGGAATCAAACGCAACGTTTTCTCTTTTCTGTTTCTTTGCCTTGTTTACTCCAGATTCCAGTCAGAGCGGATTTCTTCTTCGTGGGTTTTATTAGCAGCCGTTGTTTTACCGCCACCTGCAGGAAAAATTTGGACCAAAGTAGGTCCAAAGTTGGACCAAAGTTTCTACTTTGGTCCAAATTTCCTTGTTCTTTTTGTTCACATTCTTATAATTGTAACTGTATCTGTAGTAAAATAAAATAAAAAATAAAAACTTTGGTCCAAATTTTTCCTGTACACACACACACATCGTGTTGTATATATACAACACGATGTGTGTGTGTGTACAGGAAAAATTTGGACCAAAGTTTTTTTTTATATCGTGATATATATCGTTATCGTGATATAAAAAAGTCCATATCGTGATATATGATTTTTTCCATATCGCCCAGCCCTACACTCCACATCCGAACCTTCAGTTCTTGTCCCATTGCTCAGCGGTCTTTAGTCACTTTGAACCCATCTCACTCTCATTTTTAAATAAGGTGAGCGTCACATGAAACCTCAGGCTCCCCTGCTGATCCCATCCCTGCAGCGTTTTTTTTAAACAGGTTCTACCGTACTGGACCCTCTGTTTTGGCCATTATTAACAGTAGTTTGGCTACAGGTGTGGTTCCTGATGTTTTTAAACATGCAGTGGCAACTCCATTAATTAAAAAACCCGGACTTGACCCTGCAACTTGTTCAAACTTCAGGCCAATCTCAAAACTTCCATCCATCCATCCATCCATTTTCTTCCGCTTATCCGGGGTCGGGTCGCGGGGGTAGCAGCCTAAGTAGGGAGGCCCAGACTTCCCTCTCCCCAGCCACTTGGAGCAGCTCCTCTGGGGGAATCCCAAGGCGTTCCCAGGCCAGCCGAGAAACATAGTCCCTCCAGCGTGTCCTGGGTCTTCCTCTGGGTCTCCTCCCGGTGGGACATGCCCGGAACACCTCACCAGGGAGGCGTCCAGGAGGCATCCTAACCAGATGCCCGAGCCACCTCAACTGGCTCCTCTCGATGTGGAGAAGCAGCGGCTCTACTCCGAGTCCCTCCCGGATGACTGAGCTTCTCACCTTATCTCTAAGGGAGAGTCCAGACACCCTGCGGAGAAAACTCATTTCAGCCGCTTGTATCCAAGATCTCGTTCTTTCGGTCATAAATAACTTCAATTTCTTTCTAAAATCTTGGAGAAAATAGTTTTTGGTTAACTAACCAAGTTTTTGAATGAAAATGGAATTTTTTAGATTTTTCAGTCAGGATTTAAACAACTACACAGCACCAAGACATAAGGGTCTGTAATGACATTCTGCTAGCGAATGACTCTGGTCATTCTGTGATCCTGGTACTCCTCGACCTTACCACTGCATTCAACACTTTTGATCACAGCATCCTTATGTCACGGCTAGAACACTGGGTTGGGATTACGGGTGCAGCGCTAGAATGGTTCCCTTCATATCTGAGTAACAGGAGTTTCTGTGTTAATTTTGGCAATCATTTATTTGCTTCTGTACCTCTTTCCTGTGGGGCCCTGCAAGGCTCCATTCTTGGACCCCTTCTGTTCTCATTGTATCTGCTCCCCTTGGGGTCTATCCTGAGGAAACATGGTTGGTACTGTATTTCATTTCATTGTTATGCTGATGATTCTCAGATTTATCTGCCCAGTGTTCTCTTGGTGGTGGACTCATGAACTTTAACATCAGTCAATGTGAGAGAGACCTTCAGTTGTTAGAAGTTACTCTGGGCTCCTTTGTGACCTCACTGTCTATTCCACACCTTGGAGTGATGTTAGTTGGTCCACCACTCCTGGGGAGGGTAACAGTGGTCTTGAGTTTCCTCCATTTGTCCACAATCTGTCTGACTGTGGATCTGTGGAGTCCAAACTCTTTACAGATGTTTTGTAACCTTTTCCAGTCTGATGAGCATCAACAACTCTTTCTCTGAGCTCCTCAGAAATCTAATTTGTTCCTACTTGATTCACTTACACCAACATGTTGTGAAGATCAGACTTTGATAGATCCTGAATCTAATTTCACCTTCAAATGAACTGATAGTCCTAGAGGTTCACATACTTTTACCACTCACAGATACAGTATGTAATGTTGGCTCATTTTCATCAATAAATAATTGACCAAGTACAGTATATATTTTTTTAATCTCATTTGTTTAACTGGGTTCTCTTGATCTACTTTTAGGACTTGTGTGAAAATCTGATGATGTTTTAGGTCATTTTTATGCAGAAAAATAGAAAATTATAAAGAGTTCACCTCTGCATCTGCTTCTCTTCCTCCCTGCCCCATCTCTTCTGTCCTCAGGAGCTCTCATCTCCTGACCCTGGGCTGTGTGGTGGACCTGCTAACCCAGTGGAGCTCCAGCTCCAGTGGCCCATGGCCTCTGCTCCTCTCCACCAGTGAGCCAAGCTGGCCTCCGCAGCCTCATCACCTCCCCCGGCCCCAGACCTGGATCCGGACCCTGAGCCCAGTCAGCGTCTCGGTCAAGAAGAGCAGTATGTGAGCGAGGGCGACTGTAGCCAGCTCGATACACACCCGGCGCCACCTCAGTGCAGGGATGCTGAGACCATCACAGGTAGGGTTTAGGAATGAGTGAATCCAGCTTGGTTAAGTGTTGAACCTGAGTGGTAAAGCATGGCGGTGGTACTATCACAAGTACGGTACTTTTTTTTGTGTGCATGAATATTTAAAGCTCCACTGACATGTTCTTTTAACTTTTCAAAAAATGGCACAACATATATAAATATTAAGATAGACCTCTGACCGTTTTTGCTAAAATAATGTTCAATGAATGAAATTTCCTCTCAAAATATTTTAAATTTAGCGCCGTTTTTTTAGACCATAAATCCGGATTTTCCGGTCACGTGTCAGCATTACCGATCTGACGTCACGTCCGATACTGAACTCTGCTCAAACCGTACATTGAATGGACAAAAATATAAACGCATCCGTCGAATTTAGCCAATTAAAACTACATTTTAGCGATTTGGCTTCAGTTTGGGGAAAAAAAAGTTATTTTGAGTGATGCACAACGAACGGAAAGGTTTATATTCTCCGTGTTGCTTCTGTAAGAGTTATCACGATAGCTCTGCTGCCATCTGGTGCTCAATGTGAAACCTCCCTTGAAAAAAAAAAGCAAAACGGAGAATATAAACCTTTCCGTTCGTTGTGCATCACTCAAAATAACTTTTTTTTCCCCAAACTGAAGCCAAATCGCTAAAATGTAGTTTTAATTGGCTAAATTCGACGGATGCGTTTATATTTTTGTCCATTCAATGTACGGTTTGAGCAGAGTTCAGTATCGGACGTGACGTCAAATCGGTAATGCTGACACGTGACCGGAAAATCCGGATTTATGGTCTAAAAAAACGGCGCTAAATTTAAAATATTTTGAGAGGAAATTTCATTCATTGAACATTATTTTAGCAAAAACGGTCAGAGGTCTATCTTAATATTTATATATGTTGTGCCATTTTTTGAAAAGTTAAAAGAACATGTCAGTGGAGCTTTAAAGCAAAAACAGAAAACCTGAACATGCAGCACCTTCTCTGGAAAACTCAAACAGGATTCCCTCAAATGTATTTCTGTGTTTTGCATCATCCATCTAATCACTGTCTCTGCTTATGAAAAGCATCCCCACAGCATGATACTGACACCACCGTGCTTCACTGTAGGGATTCTGAGCATGGTGAATGGAGGTGTTTTTCTTGATGGCCAAAAGGTTTAGTTTTAGTCTCATCTGACCACAGCACCTTCTTCAGTATGACTTTTGGAAAAGTCCAGTTTCTTTTTTTTAAGCTATGTGTTTTTGTGGCTTCTGCTCGGCTGAGCTCTGAGCAGCTTAGTGGTTCCATGAACAGATGCTCTCCTTTTTGCAGAAGAGATGTCCAACTCCATCAAGGTTATCATTGTCCTAAATATTCTTCCAATTAGTGCCCCGCTTGCCCTGTCTGTGAGTTTGGGTGGATGACCTTCTGCTGTGGGGACTCCATCTCTCCATCTTCTAATAATGGATTTCACAATAAAAATAAAAACAACTACTCTGATCTGTTCTTCATTCTAATTTTATCTTTGATCTGTGTGATGAGTTCCTTTGTCTTCATGCTGCCTGTTGCTTGATGGTAGGCCTCACTACTTACAGGCGTTGATTCTGGGGGTCATCAGAACAGGACAGGTGCTGGTCATAAAATTAGAATACAGTGTTGTGAAAAAGTTGATTTATTTCAGTAATTCCATTCAAAAAGTGAAACTTGTATATTATATTCATTCATTACACACAGACTGATATATTTCAAATGTTTATTTCTTTTAATGTTGATGAGTATAACTGACAACTATGAAAACCCCAAAGTCAGTATGCCAGAAAATTAGAATACAATATTGTGAACAGGTTCAATATTGAAGACACCTGGTGCCACACTCTAATCAGATAATTAACCCAAAACACCTGCAAAGTGTTCCTTTGTTTCTTCCTGTGCTCCAGCATCAACGTGTGGCATGGAGGCTGCACAGCTGCAGAAAGAAAAGCTCTGCAGAGAGTGGTGAAGGCTGCACAGAAGATGTTGGAGTCAGTCTCCCCACCATCACAGACATTTTTATTCATTCAACCTTTATTTATACAGGCTAGCCTCGTTGAGTCACGGGGACTCATTTACAAGAGGGACCTGTCTCACTCACACCAAACAACCATCCACTCTCACACTCACACCTAGGGTCAATTTAGAGTCACCAATCAGCCTAACAAGCATGTTTTTTGGTCTGTGGGAGGAAACCGGAGTACCCGGAGGAAACCCACGCATGCACGGGGAGAACATGCAAACTCCACCCAGAAAGGCCCCGGACCGGGATTTGAACCGGCAACCTTCTCGCTGAGAGGCAGCAGCTCTACCAGTTGTGCCACCGTGCTGCCCATTTACACCTCCATATGCAGGAAGAGGGCCAGCTGCATCATGAAGGACTCCACTCATCCAGCACACACACTTTTTGCCCCACTCCCCGACGGAGGTTGAGGAGCATCAAATGTAGAACCACTAGACTGAGGAACAGCTTCTACCCTGAAGCTGTTAGACTCATGAATAAATAATAATAAATAAAAAATAATTTCAACCTTGCTCTCGACGGAGGCAGTCGCAACCCTTCCCTCTCCTGTCCTTCCCCCCCCCTGCTGGTGGCAGCTCCTCAGCTAAGCACCTCGAATGCAAATTAAGATGGATTGGAGGTTTGGGCATTCGATTCTACAAACAAGATCTCTACAGAAAGGAACGGCACAAGGGGAGCCTTCCCACCCTCACAGAGTGACGGAGGATACGCCATGGATTCCGCCATGGGTTCCGTGGATTCCTGGGAGTGCTCTGTGGAGGTGAAGAATCTTGGATTATATTGGATTATGATGGCAGCGCTTTGCTTTTTTGGCGTTTGTGGAGCACTGGTCTATCGCAAAATGAGGGAGACTTCAGCAGGACTTAACTGCCTGGAGCACCCGATGTCTGGTCTGCGCCGTGACCTCGAGAAATCAGCTGTTTGTGAGCTTATCCAGAGGGTGAAACAGCTCACCCACGGATTTGGACTCTGGACGCTGTGGTCAACATCAGAAATCAGCTGTTTGCGAGCTTATCCAGAGGGTGAACAGATCACCCTCGGATTGGGACTCTGGTCAGCTGTGGTCAACATCTGAGGTCAGAGCTTGGATCAGTGGAAAAAGTCCCGAATTGGATTGGAACAGAATCGCCCTTACAGACTGAAGGCCACAGAAATTACAATGTGTGCCTGATGTGAAAATATTTGTTAATTCTTATCTGACTCCCTTGGAAACAGCCTTGGGAAAGGCTGGATATCTAATTTCTCCTGAGATGTGCTTACTGTGGAAAAAATAGCTGCTGTTTGTCTTGTCTGCTACCCCCCCCGGAGAACTTTTCTATGAGCGTTATCGGAGGCATCCGGAATGTATCATGGACAGATCCTCCCTGCCTCAGTCTCAACATGCAACATGTAACTGTCCTTATGTGCTTATGGTATGGTTTTTACTGTGTCATGCGGTGTCTTGCAGACAAAATGTGATACATTTTTTTTAATACCAATGCTGTAACCCCCCATGTTTACTTACCTTTTTTTCACACCTTTGACCTTCATCCCGAGACGGATGAGAGAGGCCGCGCTGAAGAACATGTCATGTGTTTTGAATAAGCAGCAGCTTTACATTCTCTAACCCTCTTCTGGATGACTGTGTATACATAATCACGTTGTACCTGGTGCAATGTTAATAAAAGCTCTTGTATCTTGTATCTTGTATAAACAATAAGAATAATCACTGTGGAAAAATCACACCATGTTGCTGCTGATCTGTTTCATGTTGCTGTGTTCATTCGTACTCATCTGCTCACACAGACTCATGTTCGTGCTGCTGTTCAACATAATGTTTTTATGCTATTGGTGCTTAGTGTACAAAGTATATTTAGTTCATTTTTTTCTTCTTTCGGCTTCTCCCTTTGTTAGGGGTCACCACAGCGAACTAGTCGCACGAAGACTTGGCAGTTGTTTTTATGCCGGATGTCCTTCCTGACACAACCACAGACCACCGAGCTACCACAGCCCTCTGTGTGGAGCAGAGAGCTGATATCTAGGGTTCCCGGGGGAGCAGATGGTGTGGGTTAGGGCCTTGCTCAAGGGCCCAGAGTGGGGCAGATGTGGGTGGAGACAGGTGTGACCGCTTCACTTATCTCACCCACATTTTTGATGTTGTCGGTACCGGGGCTTGAACCAGCGATCTTCTGATCACAAGCTCACCTTCTTAACCTCTGCGCCACCACTCCCACTTTTTCTCAGTTCATATATTAGATGTTATTACTGTTTTTCTTTTACATTTTATTGTTGGATGTAACTGGGACCCTGTGTACATAATTTCGTTCCACCATATGTACCACATGGGGTACGAATGACAAATAAAGAACCTTGAATCCTTGCAAAGGCCTTTAAATGGTCTCTCAATCTAGTTCTGTAGGCTACACAATCCTGGGGAAGACTGTTGACATGACAGTTGTCCAAAAGACGACCATTGACACCTTGCACAAGGAGGGCATGGCACATAAGGTCATTGCTAAAGAGGCTAGCTGTTCACAGAGCTCTGTGTCCAAGCACATTAATAGAGATGCGAAGGGAAGGAAACAATGTGGTAGAAATAAGTGTACAAGCAATAGGGATAACCACACCCTGGAGAGGATTGTGAAACAAAACCCATTCCAAAATGTGGGGGAGATTCACAAAGAGTGGACTGCAGCTGGAGTCAGTGCTTCAAGAACCACCATGCACAGACGTATGCAAGACATGGGGTTCAGCTGTTACATTCCTTGTGTCAAGCCACTCTTGAACAAGAGAATGTGTCAGAAGTATCTTGCCTGGGACTGCTGCTGAGTGGTCCAAAGTTGTTTTTTTGATGAAAGTAAATGTTGCATTTCCTTTGGAAGTCATGGTCCCAGAGTCTGGAGGAAGAGAAGAGAGGAACAAAATCCATGTTGCTTGAAGTCCAGTGTCAAGTTTCCATAGTCACTGATGGTTTGGGGGCCATGTCATCTGCTGGTGTTGGTCCACTGTGTTTTCTGAGGTCCAAGGTCAACACAGCCCTCTACCAGGAAGTTTTAGAGCACTTCCTGCTTCTGTTGACCAACTTTATGGAGATGCAGATTTCATTTTCCAACAGGACTTGGCACCTGCACTCAGTGCCAAAGCTACCAGTACCTGGTTTAAGGACCATGGTATCCCTGTTCTTAATTGACCAGCACACTCCCTTGACCTTAACCCCATAGAAAATCTATGAAGTATTGTGAAGATGTGATACACCAGACCCAACAATTCAGAAGAGCTGAAGGTCACTATCAGAGCAACCTGGACTCTCGTAACACCTGAACAGCGCCAGAGACTGATCGACTCCATGTCACATTGATGCAGTAATCCAGGCAAAAGGAGCAACAACTAAGTACTGATGCTGTACATGCTCATACTTTTCATGCTCATACTTTTCATGTTCATACTTTTCAGTTGACAAACATTTCTAAAAATCATCTTTTTATTGGTCTTAAGTAATATTCTAATTTTCTGAGATACTGACTTTGGGGTTTCCATTAATTGTTGGTTAAAATCATCAACATTAAAAGAAATAAACATTTGAAATATATTAGACTGTGTGTAATGAATGAATATAATATACAAGTTTCACTTTTTGAATGGAATTACTGAACTAAATCAACTTCTTCATGATATTCTAATTTTATGACCAGCACATGTACACACTGAGGTCACCTGACACTCGGATCGCCTACAGGTGGATCTTACGGCCTGCAGGTGGATTTTATGGACTGAATACGTGGCTTCTGAAGGGTTAGTTGAATTCATATGCACACATTTTAAGTAGCTACATACAAAGTATTTAAATTGAAAATTCATTTAAATTTCAGGTTGTCAGACAACAAAACAGATAGAATATCAACAGGGATGAATACCGAGGCAACACTCATGTACTGTACTGTTTCTTAAAGTTTATGTTTTAGAAACATAAAGTTCTGAAGTCTTGTCATGTTTGACTTCATAAATGTATATGGATGGGACGATGAAGAACTACCGGTAAATCTTTGTGTATCTCTGTTTGTTCCTCGTGTGCTGCTCAGATGTCTGTAACAGTACTGACCTGCCAGAGTTCGAGATCATCAGTCTTCTGGAGGAGCAGCTGCCGGTGTACCGACTGCGGGCTGACACCGTCTACGGCTATGACAACGATGACTGGCTCCACACTCCTCTGGTGGCGCCGGACGCCAGGCTCGACCTGACCACGGAGCAGATCGAAGAGACGCTCAAATACTTCTGTAAGTGTGGCTGATGCACAGCCGGATGTTTGAGGACATCCATGCTTGGTCGTATGGAGACAGGGAGAGACTGGAGACCATCAGGACTTGAACGCTGTGGTTTCACTGGTTCTTTTTCTAAGACAGAACAATGTTCGTACAAGATGTCCACGTAGTGCTTGAAGAGCAAGGCAGTTCTGAGCAGCAGAATATGTAATACGTTAATGAGAGAAGGTTTTCTGTCAGTCACATTCTTCTCAGAGATACACAGAGCTGCAGGCTCAGTGGAGGGAACGTGAGCCGACACGTGTCCTTCAGGTCACTTCTGCTGGAACTAGTGAAGACGTGTCTCTGACTTGGTTTCTCATAACAAGATACAAGTTCTGTAACAGAAACTGCTCCATGGAAGGTTTCATCCATCTTTGCTCTCTTTTTGAGCAACACCGTAGGTAGGTAGTACTGTTGTTTCTCAGCAAGAAGGTTGCCAGTTGAAATCCCAGCCAGGGGTCCGTTCTGGGTGGCGTTTGTATATTATCCTTGTGTTTTTTTTTTTGTGGATAGCCTGGTTTCCTCCCACAAACCAAAAACATGCAAACCGTGTGTCCATCTATGTCCCAGTGATGGACTGGAGACCTGTCCAGGTGTCCCTGACATGGACTTGAAACCTGTACAGGTGTCACTTGCCTCTTGCTCAGTGACTGCTGGACATGGATCCAGCATGTGAAGATGATGAATGATATTATTATTATTTCTTTTAAATTAAAGCTGCACTATGTAACTTTGTAGTGCAGTCTAACTTTTCTAACAATATATTTTTAACATATTTCTTCACTCTGTCACTATCTACTGACAGACTGATGTTAGACAAAGTAATCTCTGAAAAAAACTATAGTCCCCTTGCTTCTCTATCAGCATTTATAAAAACACTAAAAACACAGAGTGACCCGCCGTTAACCAGCCAATAAAAACAGAGTTTGTAACCAGCCAATAAAAACAGAGCTTGAATTTGAATTTCAGCAGAGCAAGGGGGGCAGAGCCATATATGGCTCTGAGGGGGAGGGATCAGAATGCTTTCCCTGTTGAAAATATTTCTAAGTTCTGTGCTCTACAGAAAGATACACATAGCACCTTTAAACTAGAGAAATCCCATTTTCTGTGAAACCTCAGTGAACACTGAGCGCTGAATGACCTTTGTTAACTTTGCTGAAGAAGCTGAAACTGAGTTGCGAAAGCAAAACTATAGCTAAAAGCTTAAAGAGGCTAAATGGTAGCTGAAAGATAAAGGTACTAAAGGACTAGCTAAAGACTAATAGTAGCAGAACATTATTAAAAAAGTTATAACTATCAAATGTGAAGCTAAATGTGGCAGAATGGTATGTAAAAATGTAGCAAAAGGCTAGTTAAAGAGTTAAAGTGGAAGAATGGTAGCTAAATTATAAAAGTAGCAAAACACTAGCTAAAAACTAAAAGAACACTAGCTAAAAGTTAAAACAAGCAAAACTGTCTAATTTAGCAAAAAATCTGTCTACAATCTAACTTTATCAAAAAGATAGCTAAAAGCTTAAAAGGCAAGCTAAAGCCTAAACATACCATCATAGTACAGGTAGCTAAAAAGCTATAAGTACCAAAAGTCAGTCAAAATCTAAATATAGTAAGAAAAAGGCAAAACACTAGCTAAATGTAGCAACAGGCTCACGAAAAGCTAAATTAAACCAAAAGCTAACTAAAGGCTTAAAGATCCACTGACGTGATTTTTCTACTATTCATCAAATTGCTCAAAATATATATATATTATCATTTAAATATGTTAGTTTTTGCAAACAAAATGATAAATCACTTTAATTTTGCTTTAAAAGTGATTTTGAACTTCAAGCTGTGTTTAATCATGGGAAATCCGTTTACACCCGAACGCACCATCTGTGATGTCATGTGCAGAGTTGAGGCAGAGCTCTTGGCTTGTCACGGTATGAGCAGCTCACATAAAAGTAAGTCTGATACGGCATCAGATCTAAATTAGATCCTGCTGTTTCTTGTTCCATCACCCAAACTATTTTCTGCTTCCCAAAATGAAGACAAATAGCTTAAATCTTCACCTAGATTGCTAAATTAGTCAGGTTTTAAAATGTCTGCTATTGAAGATACTCCTCCACTTGGGGCAGGACCTCCTCCCCGACCCGGAGAGGGCATGCTACCCTTTTCCGGCTCAAGACCATGGCCTCGGATTTGGAGGAACTGATCCTCATCCCGGCTGCATCACATTCAGCTGCAAACCGCTCCAGCGAAAGCTGTAGATCACGAACTGATGAAGCCAATAGGACCACATCATCTGCAAAAAACAGAGAAGCGATTCTAAGGCCACCAAAACGGATCCTCTCAACACCTTGGCTGCGCCTAGAAATTCTGTCCATAAAAGTTATGAACAGAATCGGTGACAAAGGGCAACCTTGGCGGAGTCCAACTCTCACAGGGAACGAGCCTGACTTACTGCCAGCGATGCGGACCAAGCTCTGACACCGGTCGTACAGGGACCCAACAGCCCGTATCAAAGGGCCCGGTACCCCATACTCCCGGAGTACCCCCCACAGAAGCCCCCGAGGGACGCGGTCGAATGCCTTTTCCAAGTCCACAAAGCACATGTAAACTGGTTGGGCAAACTCCCACGCACCCTCCAGGACCCTGCTGAGGGTGTAGAGCTGGTCTAGTGTTCCACGACCAGGACGAAAACCACACTGCTCCTCCTGAATCCGAGGTTCGACTATCCGACGGACCCTCCTCTCCAGAACCCCTGAATAGACCTTACCAGGGAGGCTTAAGAGTGTGATCCCCCTATAGTTGGAACACACCCTACGGTCCCCCTTTTTGAATAGGGGAACCACCACCCCAGTCTGCCAATCCAAGGGAACTGCCCCCGATGTCCACGCGATATTGCAGAGTCGCGTAAGCCAACACAACCCCACAACATCCAGAGCCCTAAGGAACTCAGGACGAATCTCATCCACCCCAGGAGCCTTGCCACCGCGGAGCTTTTTAACCACCTCGGCGACCTCAGCACCAGAGATTGGAGAGCCCGACCCAAAGTCCCCAGGCTCCACTTCCTCAGTGGAAGACGTGCCAGTAGGATTGAGGAGGTCTTCGAAGTACTCCGCCCACCGACTCACAACATCCCGAGTTGAGGTCAACAGCACGCCATCCCCACCATAAATGGTGTTGGTCGCGTACCGCTTTCCCCCCCTGAGACGTCGGATGGTGGACCAGAATCGCCTCGAAGCCGTACGGAAGTCATTCTCCATGGCCTCTCCGAACTCCTCCCACGCCCGAGTTTTTGCCTCAGCAACCACCCGAGCCGCATGCCGCTTGGACTGCCGGTATCTATCTGCTGCTTCCGGGGTCCCACAGGCCAAAAAGGCCCAATAGGACTCCTTTTTCAGCCTGACAGCATCCCTCACCGCCGGTGTCCACCACCGGGTTCTAGGGTTGCCACCACGACAGGCACCAACAACCTTGCGGCCACAACTCTGATAAGCTGCCTCGACAATAGAGGCGCGGAACATGGCCCACTCGGGCTCAATGTCCCCCGCCTCCCTCGGAACGTGTTCAAAGCTCTCCCGGAGGTGGGAGTTAAAGCTCCGTCTTACGGGAGACTCTGCCAGACGTTCCCAGCAGACCCTCACAATACGTTTGGGTCTGCCAGGTCTGACCGGCATCCTCCCCCACCATCGGAGCCAACTCACCACCAGGTAGTGGTCAGTTGACAGCTCCGCCCCTCTCTTCACCCGAGTGTCCAGGACATGCGGCCGCAGATCAGATGAGACGACAACAAAGTCGATCATCGAACTGCGACCTAAGGTGTCCTGGTGCCAAGAGCACACATGGACACCCTTATGCCTGAACATGGTGTTTGTTATGGACAATCCATGACGAGCACAGAAGTCCAACAACAGAACACCGCTCGGGTTCAGATCAGGGGGGCCGTTCCTCCCAACCACACCCCTCCAGGTCTCACTGTCATTGCCCACGTGAGCGTTGAAGTCCCCCAGCAGAACAAGGGAGTCCCCAGGAGGCGCACCCTCCAATACCCCCTCCAAGGACTCCAAAAAGGGTGGGTAATCTGCGCTGCCGTTTGGCGCATAGGCACAAACAACAGTCAGAGCCCGTCCCCCCACACGTAGGCGAAGGGAGGCTACCCTCTCGTTCACCGGGGTGAACCCCAACGTACAGGCACCAAGATGGGGGGCAACAAGTATGCCCACTCCTGCTCGGCGCCTCTCACCAGGGGCAACTCCAGAGTGGAAGAGTGTCCAACCCCTCTCAAGGAAACTGGTTCCAGAGCCAGAGCCATGCGTTGAGGTGAGTCCGACTATTTCTAGCCGGAACCTCTCAACCTCACACACTAGCTCAGGCTCCTTCCCCACCAGAGAGGTGACATTCCATGTCCCAATGGCCAGCTTCTGTAGCCGAGGATCAGACCGCCAGGGTCCCCGCCCTCGGCCACCACCCATTCCACAATGCACCCGACCCCTTTGGCCCCTCCCACAGGTGGTGAGCCCATGGGAAGGGGGACCCACGTCTCCTCTTCGGGCTGTGCCCGGCCGAGCTCCATGGGTAAAAGCCCGGCCACCAGGCGCTCGCCAACGTGCCCCTCCTCCGGGCCTGGCTCCAGAGTGGGGCCCCGGTGACCCGCGTCCGGGCGAGGGAACATTGTTTCCATTTATTTTTCTCATCATAAGGGGTCTTGTGCTAAGTTTAAGTATCTCGGGATCTTGTTCACGAATGAGGGAAAACTGGAGCGTGAGATCGATAGGCGGATAGGTGCAGCGTCCGCAGTGAAGCGGGCGCTGTACCGGTCTGTCGTGGTGAAGAGAGAGCTGAGTCAAAAGGCAAAGCTCTCAATTTACCGATCGATCTACGTTCCCACCCTCATCTATGGTCATGAGCTTTGGGTTATGACCGAAAGAACGAGATCTCGGATACAAGCGGCTGAAATGAGTTTTCTCCGCAGGGTGTCTGGACTCTCCCTTAGAGATAGGGTGAGAAGCTCAGTCATCCGGGAGGGACTCGGAGTAGAGCCGCTGCTTCTCCACATCGAGAGGAGCCAGTTGAGGTGGCTCGGGCATCTGGTTAGGATGCCTCCTGGACGCCTCCCTGGTGAGGTGTTCCGGGCATGTCCCACCGGGAGGAGACCCAGAGGAAGACCCAGGACACGCTGGAGGGACTATGTTTCTCGGCTGGCCTGGGAACGCCTTGGGATTCCCCCAGAGGAGCTGCTCCAAGTGGCTGGGGAGAGGGAAGTCTGGGCCTCCCTACTTAGGCTACTACCCCCGCGACCCGACCCCGGATAAGCGGACGAAAATGGATGGATGGATGGATGCTATTGAAGAGACTGGAGCCCTCTGCCTCTCACTCTGCACATTACATCACAGATGGTGCGTTCAGGTGTAAACGGATTTCCCATGATTAAACACGGCTTGAAGTTCAAAATCACTTTTAAAGCAAAATTAAAGTGATTTATCATTTTGTTTGCAAAAATTAACATATTTAAATGATAATATATATATATTTTGAGCAATTTGATGAATAGTAGAAAAATCACGTCAGTGGATCTTTAAAGTATCAGAGTTAAAAGTGCCAAAACACAAGAAATATGTAGCAATGATTTATAGCAAAAGGTTAGCTAAAGGCTAAAAATATCAGATTAATAGCTAAATGCTTTAGTAATTTTTTTTTTTAAATAAAAGTTATATAAACTAAAAGTGTGAGCTCCTATTTGCACAAAACGCTGCCTCCACAAAGGCAAACACAAACGGCTGTAGGGGATTCATCACGTTAAATAATAACAGTTTCTACCTTTTGTGGTTTCTCAGTGGTGGTGACTTTGATCCAGTTGTAGGGCGTCTCCCTCCACTTGGGGGATCGGGGGTTCAATCCCCAGCCCCTGCAGCGTGCCAAATGATCATGAGACAAGACTCTGAACACCCCACCGCCTCAGATATTCTTACTGGTGTGAGAGAGAATATAAACGTGCTGTTTACATAAAGAGTCACGTATAGAACAGAAAGCACTGTGGACGGATGTCTTCTTCTTCTTCTTCTTTCGGCTTTTTCACTTTCAGGGGTCGCCACAGCGAGTCATCCTCCTCCACTTCACTCTGTCCTCTACATCCTCTGTCCTCACTCCAACTACCTTCATGTCCTCTCTAACTGCATCCATATATCTCCTCTTTGTCTTTTTCCTGGCAGCTTCATTTCTAACATCCTTCTACCAATATACCCACTGTCCCTCCTCTGGACATGTCCAAACCATCTCAGTCTGGCCTCCCTAACTTTATCTCCCAGTTGTTCAACATGTGCTGTACCTCTGATGATCTCATTCCTGATCTTATCCATCCTTGTCACTCCTAAGGAGAACCTCAGCATCTTCATTTCTGCTACTTCCAGTTCTTTCTCCTGTCTTTTTGTCCATGTCTCTGTCTCCAGACCATACAACATAGCTGGTCTCACCACTGTCTTGTAAACTTTTCCTTTGACCTTTGCTGACACCTTTTTGTCACAAATCACTCCTGAAACTTTTCTCCATCCACTCCATCCTGCCTGGACTCTCTTCTTCACCTCTTTACCACATTTCCCATTTTCCTGGACAGTGGACCCCAAGTACTTGAAGTCCTGCACCTTTGTGACCTCTGCTCCTTGTAGCCTCACTGTTCCACTGGCCTCCCTCTCATTCACACACATGTACTCTGTCTTACTACGGCTGACTTTCATTCCTCTTCTTTCAAGTGCATACCTCCACCTCTCCAAGTTCTCTTCCACTTGTTCCCTGTTCTCACCACATATCACAATGTCATCTGCAAACATCATAGTCCATGGGGATTCCTGCCTGACCTCATCTGTTAGTCGGTCCATCACCAGAGCAAACAAGAAGGGGCTCAGAGCCGATCCTTGATGCAATCCCACCTCCACCTTGAAGCTATCTGTCACTCCTACAGCACATCTCACCACTGTCCTGCTGTCTTCATACATGTCCTGTACCAGTCTAACATACTTTTCTGCCACTCCAGATTTCCTCATGCAATACCACACCTCCTCTCTTGGCACCCTGTCATATGCTTTTTCTAAATCCACAAACACACAATGGAGTTCTTTCTGACCCTCTCTGTACTTCTCTATCAACATCCTCAAAGCAAAGATGCATCTGTGGTGCTCTTTCTTGGCATGAAACCATACTGCTGCTCACAGATAGTCACCTCTTGTCTAAGCCTTGCTTCCACAACTCTCTCCCAGATCTTCATTGTGTGGCTCATCAACTTAATTCCCCTGTAGTTGCTACAACTCTGTACATCACCCTTGTTCTTAAAAATGGGAACCAGCACACTTCTTCTCCATTCTTCAGGCATTTTCTCACCCTCAAATATTCCATTAAATATTTGAGTCAAAAACCTCACTGCCACCTCTCCAAGACATTTCCAAACCTCCACTGGTATGTCATCAGGTCCTACTGCCTTCCCCTTCTTCATTCTTTTCAGAGCTTTCCGGACTTCACCCTCACTAATCTTTCCCACTTCCTGGTCCACAGTTTCTATGACCTCCACTCTTCTTTCTCTTTCATTCTCTTCATTCATTAGCTCCTCAAAGTAATCCTTCCATCTTCCCATCACACTCTCCTCACTTGTTAGAACATTCCCATTCCCATCTTTAATAAGCCTAACCTGCTGCACATCCTTTCCAGCCTGATCCCTCTGTCTTGCCAATCGGTACAAGTCCTTCTCGCCCTCTTTAGTGTCCAGTCTCCCATACAACTCATTGTACGCCCTCTGCTTTGCCTTAGCTACTTCCCTCTTTGCTCTATGTCCCATCTCCTTATATTCCTGTCTCCTCTCTTCAGTCCTCTCACTGTCATATTTCTTCTTGGCTAATCTCTTTCTTTGAATGGCGTCCTGCACTTCACTATTCCACCACCAGGTTTCCTTATCATCTATTCTCTGTCCAGATGACACACCAAGTACCTTCCTACCTGTCTCTCTAATTACTGTTGCTGTAGTAGCCCAGTCACTTGGAAGCTCTTTCTTACCACCCAGAGCCTTTAACAGCTCGTCTCTGAATTTCTCACAACATTCTTCCTTCTTTAGCTTCCACCATTTGGTCTTCTTCTCTGGTTTTACTCTTTTTCTCTTCTTCGCAACAACAGTCATTCTACACACAACCATCCGATGCTGTCTGGCCACGCTCTCCCCTGCTACAACCTTACAGTCTCCAATCTCTCTCAGGTTTCCTCTTCTACACAGAATGTAGTCGACCTGTGTACTCCTTCCTCCACTCTTATAGGTCACTCTATGTTCCTCCCTCTTTTGGAAATAGGTATTGACTATAGCCATTTCCATTCTCTTGGCAAAATCCACCACCATCTGTCCTTCCTGGTTTCTTTCCTTGACACCAAACCTACCCATCACTTCCTCATCCTCTGTTTCCTTCACCAACATGTCCATTCAGGTCTGCTCCAATCACCACTCTTTCCTCCCTGGGAATACTCTCTATCACTTCATCCAAATCTTTCCAAAATGTATCTTTCTCCTCCCCATCACATCCAACCTGTGGAGCATAACCACTGACTATGTTTAGCATCAGACCTTCTACTTCTACCTTCAGACACATCACCCTATCTGACACTCTCTTCACCTCTACTACATTCTTTGCCAACTCCTCCTTCAGGACCACCCCTACTCCATTTCTCTTTCTATCCACACCATGGTAAAACAGTTTGAACCCTGCTCCAATACTGCGAGCCTTGCTGCCCTTCCACTTGGTCTCTTGGACACATAAAACATCTACCTTCCTTCTCTGCATCATGTCAGCCAGCTCTCTACCTTTGCCTGTCATTGTCCCCACATTTAGAGTTGCAACCCTCAGTCCTACATTCTTCACTTTCCTCTGTGTCCACTGTGGACGGATGTGAAACAGGATAAAGTTATTTGCAGACCGTGGTGACGTTAAAATTATTCTTCATGACTGTAGCTTATTTAGTGCTCAGAAGGATGACTCGAGATTTATTTAGAAAGTAGTGGTTTGTATTTTCTAAAGTAACTCATTGTTTTCTGTTTTGCTATCCTCATCCTATTTTGATAAGATGCTGTAGTGTGGCTCTTCCACCAGGTGGCGCTCCCCTCTCTGTGTTTCTGCATCGGCTCTGTGGCTGTGAATGTGAAAAGGTCTGATGCCTTTTTGTCTTATTTTATTTAACATTTTGCACTTTCTTCTTTGTTGGTACTCATAGTTTGGTCTTATTTGTAAATCTTTTTCTTTCTCTGCTTCGTTGTGGTCAGCAAAGTAAGAATTTAATTTATCAGGGAAACATGTTTCAAGGTTCAAGGAGACTTTATTGTCATTCTCATCACGCGGTACAAAGTACATGAGGTGGAACAAAACTGCGTACTCAAGGTCCCAGTTACACCCAAAATAGCAATAATATAAATACAATAATATAAACACAATAATATAAACACAATAATATAAATACAATAATATAAATACAATAATATAAATACAATAATATAAATGCAATAATATAAATGCAATAATATAAATACAATAATATAAATACAATAATATAAACACAATAATATAAATACAATAATATAAATGCAATAATATAAATGCAATAATGGTGTCTGTTGTGAGCAGATGGGTATGAATACAGCAAATTATGGCAAAAAGATCAGCAGCATGGATAATAAGCAGTGCAGATAAAGTGTCAAATGTCCAATTAAGGTGGCATTACATTGATTTTACTGGATTTATGAGTCAAACAGCATCAGGGTAGAAGCTGTTCCTCAGTCTAGTGGTTCTACACTTAATGCTCCTCAACCTCCTTCCTGAGGGGAGTGGGGCAAAAAGTGTGTGTGCTGGGTGAGTGTGGTCCTTCATGATGCAGGTGGCTCTCTTCCTGCATCTGGAGGTGTAGATGTCTGTGATGGTGGGGAGACTGACTCCAACATCTTCTGTGCAGCCTTCACCACTCTCTGCAGAGCTTTTCTTTCTGCAGCTGTGCAGCCTCCATGCCACACATTGATGCTGGAGCACAGGATGCTCTCCACTGCACACCTGTAGAAGGAGGTGAGGACTGAGCTTCTCAGACCAGCTCGTCTCAGCCGTCTGAGGAAGTAGAGTCTCTGATGACCTTTCTTGATCAGGCTGGTGGTGTTGTTGCTCCAGCTGAGGTTATCATTCAAGTGTACACCCAAGTACTTGTAGCTGGAGACCACTTCCACTGCAGATCCACTTATGTTCAGTGGGGTGTGTGTTTGTTCCTTCTGAAGTCCACAATCATCTCCTTTGTCTTCTTCACATTGATGTGAAGGTTGTTCTTCCTGCACTAGCTCTCCAGGTGTTCCTGTAGCTGGACTCATCATTGTTTGTGATGCATCCCACCACCGCTGTATCATCTGCAAACTTTACAATATGACAGCCTGGATGGGTGGCTGCACAGTCATATGTGAGCAGAGTGAACAGGAGAGGACTGAACACACAGCCCTGAGGTTCCAGTTGTGCACATGACAATAAACACTTTGAATCCTTGAATCCTAGTTCAGAACCACAGAAAACCTCAGAGCTCACTAATTGTGAGAGGGTTTGATAATGAATGCAAAAGCAAGATGAAATGATGTTTTAAGCTGCCTCTCATATAGGGCTGATGGAAAGAAAACACATTGAATATTGAAGCTAACAAATGTTACTGGTTTGGTTTCTATCTTGAAGCAAGATGTTTTCCTGAGGACATGTTGAGATGCTTATGCAGTGGAGTGGTGTACTGTAGTTTTTTATTTTTTTCCCTGTAGTTTTTCTCTGAAATAACTTGATCTGTCCTGCAGTTTCTTCCAGAACATTCATACTGTAAATGGTTGTTATGGTTGCTGGTTATCACTGCCTTGTGCACAAACACACAGTTATTAATGCTCCAGTTCAAACTATACCTTGAATTTAAGCTGAACGCTTTCCAGAACGTTATTCCATATAGAGTTTGAAGCTTTTTGTGAATACAGAGGTGAACTTGTAGTGAGTGCAGGCTTGCAGCCGTTAAGTTTGTGAACACAGATATCTATGCCTGGCTGTAAGTGGATTATTGGCTTGCTGATCAGAAACAGTTTTTTTGTTTTGCAGCATCTTGTGTTGCGGAGGAAAAAGTTTTTTGGTTTGTGAACTGTTCAGCCAGATGCCCCAGCTGTATATTTTAAAACCAAATCAGGATTAGAGATGGTTTGCACATGTTGTAGAGTTGAGTGTTTTGATGAGTGTTACCATGGCAACAGCTGCTGATGCTGAGCAGAGGAGAGAGGGAAAGGCTCTGGGAAAAAAAAGACTGACTCTCCCCTCCTCCCTGACATTGATCCGGTGATCAGGTCACTGAGTCCTCAGGGTGGGGGAGTGAGCGGGTCAGTGTTTGGACCTGCAGTCATCGCTGCTCATCACTTATCAGGAAGAAAATGGAAGATATGAAGAGCAGGAGAGGGGAGCTGAAGGGCTGCTTCTGTAAAGAAGACAAGAACGGTAAAGTACAAATACAGAAGTAATATTTGAATACAGTTAGTAAAAGGTTCTGGTTACAAACTGGACTCTCGTGGCGCCAGACCCCCCCTCACAGTTTGACGCACAAGTCAAACCAGTCATCGTGTTTGTCGTAGCAACTCATCTGATGGAAGCATTTGTTGTTGGTTTTATTGTGAAAAGTTGTGGACCCAGATATCATCCCTGACTTTTTGAATGTAAGATGAAGGCTGGCGGTTATGTTCTCCCTGTGTCTGTGTGTGTCTGTTAGCAAAATATCTCATGAACCACTGGGTGGATTTCAGTGAAACGTTCAGAAACTATAAGTGCATTTCCATTCACAATTTTTTTATTTTTTTGAGTCAACCCAGTTTAAGATGTCCACCGCAGCTAACTGTCCAAGGCAAACAGAGAAATGTCCATGATTCAGTCACTTTTACTGATATTGAGACTTGAGTTAAAGCTTGGTGCAGCTGAGACCAGTTCAAAACATTGACTGAGAAATGTGTTTGCTCTAAAATGTAACAATAACAGTTTGATTCAACTCTGTCTGTTAGCAAAATATCTCATGAACCACTGAATGGATTTGAATTACACATTTTATGAAGTAAATCATTGAATGTTCATCTACAACTGATAAACTTTAGGAGTCAATCCAATACAAGATGGCCGCCACAGCAGAGTGGCATTAGACAACACTTAAAAAGCTATAACTTGGTCAGTTATGCAGATATTGATCTTAAATTTGATGCGTTAGTAGCTGAGGGTCGTAACACAAACTTCAACGGTGACATGTTGCATGAGATGGCACAAATCATGTTTATTCTTTAAATAATTTTAAATGTGCTCCGTTGTGGCACGTCCAGCTTTATTACAATTCACACGTTCCATAAACAGGTCAAAGTTTGAACATTTTACCTCCCTGTCAAAAGGAAAAGTCAGTTTGATGTGCGTTACTCTCATGTTTTTGTGTTGGCGTTAATCCCATCCGATAACTTTGCACAGCGAGTTACTGACACATCAATAGGATGTGCCCCTGAGGCAACGACGGGACCAGCTGCATGAACATGAAGCCCCTCCCACTTTAAACTCAGCAGCTGATGGAGGAGCTGCATCCTATGCATGACCTTTGTCCAACCTCTGTGTGTTACATAAACAGGCGCCAACGATCACGTATGGCCGCTCAACGTGATCAGCGGTGATGTCACTAACGTCTGCCGGGTCGACTTTGTGTCTCCACAGTGCTATGTGCCGACAGAGTGGGCCAAATGACGAAGACTTACAACGACATCGACGCTGTCACGCGCTTGTTGGAGGAGGTGAGGTGGACGGTTTTTGTCTCAGGATGATTCAAAGGTGCTTTAAATTCTGTTCAGTTTATTTATATGGTGCCAAAATCACAACAGTTGTCTCAGGGCACTGAACATGAAGTTTCACATACAGTACAGAGAAAAGACAATTAGTAAAGTTCTCTGTCTAAAGAATCCAACAGACAAGTTGAATTTTGGCTTCGTTGCAGTCTCACATCCTGAACAAGCACAATGGCGACAGTGGAAAGGAAAAACTCCCTTTTAACAGGAAGAAACCTCCATCAGAACCAGGCTCAGGACAAGCGGCCATCTGCTTTGACCGGCTGGTTAAGAGGACAGGAAGGAGAGACAAACACAGAATGGTCGGTCCAGATATAGGTCCATGTGAACCTGAAAGACAAAAACACATGTTAAGGATATAAAAAATAATTATAAATACAAACAGGTTGAGCAGAGTAAGTAAAGACAGTAGCAGAGTGAATAAATGTGGTTAGTTTGTCCTCCAGCAGTCTAAGACTATAGCAGCAGAACCAAGAGACAGCTCAGGAAACCCAAGCCAACCCTAACTATAGGATTTATCAAAAAGGAAAGTCTTGAGTCCAGTCTTCAAACTGGACAATGTGTCAGCCTCATGGACAGAAACTGGAAGTTGGTTCCACAAGAGAGGAGCCTGACAACTGAAAGATCTTCCTCCCATTCTGCTGCTGGAAACTCTAGGAACCACAAGTAAACCTGCAGTCTGAGAGTGAAGTGCTCTGTTAGGAAAATATGGAACAATAAGATCTGTGATGTAAGATGGAGCTAGGTTGTTGAGAGCTTTGTAGGTTAGAAGTAGGATTTTGAATTCTGTTCTGGATTTGACAGGGAGCCAGTGGAGAGAAGTTAAAACTGGAGAGATATGATCTCCCCCAGTAACTCCAGTTAAGACTCTGGCAGCAACATTTTGGATCAACAGGAGATGTGTTAAAGAAGTATTTGGACACCAGCTAACAAACCATTGCAATAGTCCAGTCTAGACGTGACAAATGCATGAACCAGTTCTTCTGCATCATTTTTAGATGTTTATAATTTCAGTGATATTACGCAGGTGGAGGAAGGTGGTTCAAGTAACATTTTTAATGTGGAGGATAAAAGACATGTCCTGATCAAAAATAAGATTCAAGATTCAAGATTCAAGAGCATTTATTAACATTGCACCAATTTTCATCGATACAGCGTGATTATGTATTCACAGTCATCCAGGAGAGGGTTTTGAGTGTGAAAAGCTGCTGCCTTATCAAAACACATGACATGTTCTTCAGCGCGGCCTCTCTCATCCGTCTCAGGATGAAGGTCAAAGGTGGGAAAACAGGGAAAGAAACCATGGGGGTTACAGCGTTGATATTAAAAAAAATGAATCACATTTTGTCTGCAAGACACCGCATGACCCAGTAAAAACCATATCATAAGCACATTTAGCACAGTTACATGTTGCATGTTGAGACTGAGGCAGGGAGGATCTGTCCATGATACATTCCGGATGCCTCCGATAACGCTCATAGAAAAGTTCTCCGGGGGAGGGGGGGGGTAGCAGACAAGACAAGAACAGCTTTTTTCCACAGTAGCCACGTCTCAGGAGAAATTAGATATCCAGCCTTTTCCAAGGCTGTTTCCAAGGGAGCCAGATAAGAATTACAAATATTTTTACATCAGGCACACTTTGTAATTTCAGCAGCCTTCAGTCTGTAAGGGCGATTCTGTTCATATGATCCAATTCGGGACTTTTTTTTTTTTCCCACTGATCCAACTCTGACCTCAGATGTTGACCACAGCGACCCGAGTCCTAAGTCCAAGGGTGACCAGCTCACCCTCTGGATAAGCTCTCAAACAGCTGAATTCTGATGTTGACCACAGCGAACAGAGTCCTAAAACCAAGGTTGATCTGTTCACCCCCCGAATAAGCTCGCACACAGCTGATTTCTCGAGGTCACAGCGCAGACCAGACGTCGGGTGCTCCAGGCATTAAGTCCTGCTGAAGTCTCCCTCTTTTGCGATAGACCAGTGCTCCACAAATGCCAAAAAGGAAAGCGCTGCCATCATAACCAATATAATCCAAGATTCTTCACCTCCACAGAGCACACCCAGACATCCACGGAATCCATGGCGTATCCTCCGTCACTCTGTGAGGTTGAAAAGGCTCCCCTTGTGCCTTCTTCTGTGGAAATCTTCTTGTAGAATCGAATGCCCAAACCTCCAATCCATCTTAATTTGCGTTCGAGGCGCTTTGCTGTGGAGCTGCCAGCAGCAGGGGGGGGGAAGGACAGGAGAGGGAAGAGTTGCGACTGCCTCCGTTGAGAGCAAGGTTGAAAAGATTTTTAACATTAGAACTGGAGGATTAATTAATGCCATCTAAGGAGGGGAAAGACTGAAAAATGTATTCCTAAGATGCTCAGGTCCAAAAACCAAAACCTCAGTCTTGTCTGTTCAAAATCAGAAAATTTAGTGTCACCCAGGTGTTGAAAAAGCTAAAAGTGAGTTGAATGATGGAAGTTTCAGTGTTCAAATGTCAAACTATTTAGAGGAGGGACAGGAACACAGGGTGGACAAAAACAACAGGAGACGTTAAAAGACCAAAAGGATCATAACTCATAAAGACAAAACATATGCAGGACCAAAAGAGACAATGAGGTGTATAAAAAGTTTGTTTATGTGACTAAAAAGCCACATTAAGAAAGAAAAGGATGCAAAAGATGACCAATAAAACACACGCGGAGACAAAAGCAAGCTTAAAAACATAAAACAGGGAGACCAATAAAATGTATTGGGAGAAAAAAAGAACCCACGAGGAGACAAAAGGAAGCAGAATAAAGCAGAATGACACAAAGAAAGTAAGTTACCGTATTGTCTGCTGTACACGTCGCTCCACCCTATAAGTCGCATCAGTCCACACTGTAAAAAAAATCCGTAAAAAAACAGGTAAATGTACTGTGGAAGTGTGAAGGAATTTTCTATTATCATTTTTTACAGGGGTTTCTCCATATTTTTTTTTCGCGCAAAGCACCCTGGGAACAAGAACCTTTGAGAAGAAGCGCGAAAGAGGACTCCATTTACCTGGCACCCTAGATTAACAGAAATTTATGTAAATTATACATTAAAAAAAAAACTGTTAAATTACGGGAAAAATCCGTTTTAGTGTTTATGAAAATATCTGTAAAAAAACGGAGAATGTACTGGCAGAAAATTACCAGAACATTTTCCGTTTTTTTTTACGGAATTTTTTTTTACTGGGCAAATATGTCTAATAAAGTGGAAAAATCCATAAATACGTTGCCTCTATTACACATCACCACTGGAAATGTGGGCCGGTGTTGTGCCAAAAATCGATTGGCTGCCAAATGGTGGCTACGGGAGGACTTTAACAAGAATTTAACAACACTTAAAACAATTATTTGTTTGCTCAAATTTATAACATAATATTATATATTATATCAGCGTACTGTATAAGTCGCAGAGCATGCAAATTATGCAAAAAACTGCAACTTATAGGTCAAAAGTACGGTAGTTGAAGCAGTACTGTTAACCCCCCAGAGAAGAAAGTTGTTGTGTACGGCCTGAAGTTCCTTCTCCTCCGTCAACAGAAAGAGAGAGATCTGGAGCTGGCTGCCAAGATCGGCCAGTCGCTGCTGAAGAAGAACCGGACCCTGACGGAGCAGAACGACTACCTGGAGGAGCAAGTGGGGCAGATCACAGAGGAGGTCCGCCCACTCATTGTTGAACCTGCCGCCATGTTTGCAGAGGCGTGACGTGTTTGTGTCCTCCTCCGGCAGGTGGCCCAGCTTCACCACGAGCTGAACCTGAAGGACGAGCTGCTGCAGTTCTACACCCACGCAGCCGAGGAGGGAGACGACGAGGCCGGCAGCTCCCCAACGTTAGCTTTCCAACCACACTCCTCAAACACCTGAAACCCTTAGAACGTCATCGCTGGACCAACATCTACAACTCTTTGAAATTTGAAGCTAGCTTGATTCAAAATGGCCGCCAGCACTAAGTGACCCTAGAAAATGCTAATCAACCACAGCTCAGTCAGTTGTGCAGATATTGAGCTAAGATTGTATGTGGTGGTAGCTGAGACTGATCCTTAACGTACTGTATACTCTGAGTGCTAACTGGTTGAGTTAAAAAAAATTAAAGATAGAGGTACCGTATTTTTTGGAGTATAGGTCGCACCGGAGTATAGGTCGCATTGTCCAATTATTACCAATAGATTGGAAAAATCCCTAGATAGGTCGCACCTACGTTTAGCTCTGCTGCAAATGTCTGCCACAGGAGCACACAGCAAGGCTTTTAAGAAGATTAACACTTAAAAACAATTATTTGTTTGATAAAAATTATAGCAAATATGTGTCTGAGCTGAACTTTTCCTTAATAAATGAACGTAATTGTGAAATGAGCTGGATTTAAAAATTTGTTTCGCCGAAAGTGATAAAAAGCCATATATAGGTCGCACCTGAGTATAGGTCGCAGGCCTTGAACAAAAAATGATAAAAAGGTGTGACCTATACTCCGAAAAATACGGTAATCTGTTTGTTAGCAAAATATCTTACAAAATACTAGATAAATAAAGCTTTTAGAAAATAATCATTACTGTATATAAACATCTACAACTGTTTACATTTTGTAGTCATTCCAATTCAAGATGGCTCCTATAGCTAATTATTATTAAAAAATGTAGAAATGGTTATAACTCAGTTAATTTGACTCATATTGAGCTAATGTTTGGGGTGTTAGTTGCTGAGTGTCCTTCACAAAACATACACTGAGCACAACACTGAGCCATATCTTTGCTTAGAATGCTTCCATTAACTGTTAAATTCAGCACTGTCTGTCTGTTAGCAAAATATTTTTTAAACCAATGGATGGATTTAAGTGAATCTCTCCGAAAGAAATCATTTAATATAGATCTAGAAATGTTTATCTTTTGGAGTCTGTCCAATTTAAGATGGCCGCCTCAGTTAACCATTTTCCAAAGCACAGAAATGGTTACAAGTCACTAGATTTTACAGACGCTGAGCTAAAATATGGTGTGGAAGTAGCTGAGAGTCATCTGCAACATGTAGTTAGAGAGCTAACAAATCGTGTGAGATCTCACTGACTCTGGGCTGACATCATTTTCTAGGTTTGGCCAAAATTACTCTTAACTGCGTCACGTCGTCATGAAATGTTCTTACTTTCAAACTGTGGTCTGAAAGGCAGTGGCTGATGAATGTTCCTTCAAAGAACGCCAAACGTTTCTTGTCTAAACGTCTCTGAGCTACAAAGCCCAGGCTACGTGGTTAGTTGGGCTAACTCTTTGTGTTGGTCTTCCTGTCAGGGGGAAGAAGAGTAGAGCAGAAACAGGAGGCTTCATGAGCGGCACGCTTCAGAGGAAACTCAAAGAGCTGGAGGAGGAGAACGTGTCGCTCCGCTCCGAGGTATAACGTAGAAGAACAAAACCGTTCTACTCAAAATGAAGCTGATACTTTATCTGTTCGTGGTTGTCTGTGCAGGCGGACCATCTCAAAACAGAGACTGAAACCTACGAAGAGAAGGAGCAGCAGCTCGTCAGCGACTGCGTGAAAGAACTCAGTGAGTTTTTTATTTTTTTTACTGATCTTTTATTAAAATTAGAGCCCGACCGATACATCGATGGGGCTGATGTTTTCAGTCGATATAGATGTTTGAGGACATATCAGTATCGAAGATAATCGTCCCATTATGTGCCAATATAAACACTGGGGAACGAGCCGTGTTCTGACTGGCAAATGATGTAATTGTACAATGCATCCAGCAGAGGGCGCATGAAGACAACTTTCAAGTCATGGCCATTAGGTTTCACTTTCAGCACAGACGAAGCAGGGAGCAATATTGTGTAGAGTATTTTGCTGATAAGTTAATTTTAACTGATCTGTAAAATAAATCCACAAACCGATTCCAAAAAAGTTGGGACACTAAACAAATTGTGAATAAAAACTGAATGCAATGATGTGGAGGTGCCAATATCTAATATTTTATTCAGAATAGAACACAAATCACAGATCAAAAGTTTAAACTGAGAGAATGTATCATTTAAAGGAAAAATATGTTGTTTCAAAATTTCATGGCGTCAACAAATCCCAAAAAAGTTGGGACAAGTCCATTTTTACCACTGTGTGGCATCCCCCCTTCTTCTTACAACACTCAACAGACGTCTGGGGACAGAGGAGACCAGTTTCTCAAGTTTAGAAATAGGAATGTTCTCCCATTCATGTCTAATACAGGCCTGGCCGAGTTATACTCGCGCTTTGGTCCGCTGGCTGGAGCGTGTGCGCGCACTGAGCCGTGCGGCTTCATGCGTTTACAGTGTTGCCGCTGTGTTTATGGTTGACGCACGGCGGCGCATGGCAAAGTGCTGTTCTTTTACGGACCAGCAGGTGGCAGTACCCTCTAAAACCTGTGCATATGTTGCAAGAAAGGTGTAGAAGAAGAAATCTACCGTAGAAGAAGAACTGTTTGAAGTCACACAACAAAAACAAATGGCTTTCCGCTCGTGTGCTGAACTGTTGTCTTTATTAGAGCAAATCATAATAGAACAACAGTTATTGTGTCTTGCGGTTTTAATGCATGGAGTCAGTGAGGAGGAAGCGATCATTGTTGGCAAAAAACTAAAGAAAAGTCCAGATCATGGATGAAGAATGGGAATTTAATACAATTTTGTCACATACAAAACATTCCTCCATGCGTCGCGACGCCGTCTCCACGACCACAGCGGCGCAGACAGCTGCAGGCTCTGGCGTGAAGCGCGTGAAGGCTGTCGGGTGAGGTCCCCACCCGACCTGTCAATCAATTCAGTAGCGCCCACGGCGCGCGCACTAGCCTTGCGGAGTTTCAAAAAATCAGAAGTGCGCGACACGCGCCAAACCGACACGCAGGGTCTATGCGCAGGGACGGTGATATTGCGTCAATTTTGGTGTGCGCACCCTCGCGCGCTGCGCGACGCGTCGAGTATAAATCTAGCTTAACTGTTCAATCGTCTTGGGCCTTCTTTGTCCCACCTTCCTCTTTATGATGCACCAAATGTTCTCTATAGGTGAAAGATCTGGACTGCAGGCTGGACAATTCAGTACCCGGATCCTTCTCCTACGTAGCCAATGATGTTGTGATTGCTGCAGAATGTGGTCTGGCATTATCTTGTTAAAAGATGCAATGAAAGAGATGACATCTAGATGGGACCATATGTTGTTCTAGAACCTGAACATAGTTCTCCGTGTAAAGGATATAAGGAGGTCAATATTAAACTGACACACTTTATATATCTTATTTACTTATTCAGATTGAATAGTAAATTCACGGATTCTTTTCTTTTTCAGTTTATCCAATATTTTTGTGATCTTTATGTTGGATAAATAAACCATAAAGCCATAGAGTGACAATGGAAACGTTGACTTTAGTTTGGTATGCCAGGAGACACTACCATTTATTTAAAATAAATCAACTAAAATTAACACCATTACACTTGATTGATAGATTTCACTTTCTTGCAATTAACACGTCAGCACATTTAAATTGCAACACAACAGACATAAATACGGATATTAATATACTTAGTCTGTGGCTCTTTAGCTTAAAATGTAGTTACCAGCTTAGAAATTAAGAGAGATAAGGAAATAGGAGGAGAGATGGTGTTCTATGAAATAATTGATCAACCCAAATGGTTAATGTTTTATCATCTTTTTAGATCCGTGAAAGGTGGGCACACTCACTGGTTTGGAAGAAAACAAACAGACTTAATTAAAAATAATGGATATTTATTAAAGAAGTCTTGTGACAGAAAAAAGTAAAAACATACATGTTCAGATACACAAACAGTTGTACATCTCTTCAGATATACAAGTCAAACAGTTTTCTTGCTAAGATAAATGTGTCTATTTAAATCTCGCTACAGTACTAACCGTACACACAAACTCAAGCATTGATGTAACTCATTATTCCTCACCTTGACACAAACTGGAAGGGCCTCACAGTTTGGCTTGGAATATACATCATGCAGCTGGACGTCTGATCAAAACTCGCAGCAGACCCTCAAATTGTTTATCCGAGCGCAACTCATTTTATACCTTTGTGGAGTATGACTTCATTCACTCCCATCAAAAATGTTTTCAATCAAACTTTGTTTTTCAAGATAGTACCAGGCACTGTCAAAAGCTTTCTGTTTCATCTATCAGCTATAAGGTCAGTTTGCCCTTAATTGCTGAGCTGTGCTCATCAACATAACTCCCTTTCAGAAGAACTGCAAGGCTTGAAGTGAGATGGGTGATATGCATTCAGATGGTTTAAAGGAAATTGTCTTGACTATGTTACCAGAAGTGACACTCACCATCAGATTTCTGCTGAAATCCAGGTACGTTTGTAAACGCTGACTCATTACCTTTAAGACGACCAGTCTGGTAAATAGATGGCACCAGCCTTTCAGATGCATAGAGTCCTTCAGGCCCAGTACATCCGAACTGGTTGTTTACTTTCCAACGTCTCCTGGGTTCCGTTTGGATCACCAGAAAATGTGTCCACTCCTGGTTGACTTCAAGACAAGATGTTTCTCAAATAAAGTTCATTAAGAACTTGGAGCTCTTTAGCTCTATTGAATTTATGGAGGCATCCATGAATTCTTTGCTGAATAAGCCAGTCTTTGGCGTATGACTGCAGCTTAAATCAGCTTCAAAAGAAGGGACATGATAGCTCTTGCTGTCCGATCCAACTCTGAAGCGTTCCGAGAAACAAAACGCTTTTACTAAAAATGTTGAGATTAGAACACAGTTTCCTTATTGGTCCGTGGACCAGCGAGGAGAGTTAGAGACACGTCAAAGACTTCACTTTAACGTTATCAGGGATTCAAGGTGAAATTCAGAGCAGAGAGAAATTGTTTAGGAGAAGACAGAGTGCTGGAATCATTCTCATGAAAACAAACGGATTAACTGTCTTCTTCATTTCTAAACAAAACGGCCGGGCCTCTCTGACCCGGGACTTCAACTTTCACACAGCAGGAGTGGCACAGTAATGTTTCACATTTAAAGAATAACACAGCATATAACATATGTGATCATGATATATTGTAAACTACAACACTGTTCATGAATAAACACAGGTGATGCTCTGATTATATTTGTATTAGAACAAAATTAGCCTGGTTAAAACCAGACCCTGTCCTTCACTTCGCTTCAGCCAAGGGTCTGGGACCTGTCCATTGAAAAACGATTCTTGCTGGAGGCGTGGGCTCTGCTGATGGCTGCTCCCCCGTGGTCTTCTGAACTTGACTTCAGCTCCGCCTCCTGCTGAATTTTCTCTCTTTCCGTTGTATATTCTGTGTTTATATGATAATAAAACGTCCTAATAAAATAAAATAAAACCATGGTCCAACACACCAGAAGACCAGGAAATCTGATGGGACTCGGGTAGCAACTTAAAACCTGACTTTAATTCTCTCGTGACAACCTGAGACGTTTCCTTGTTCAGCGGAGGGAGAGGAGGAGGAGGAGGAGGAGGGAGCGAACACTTGACTTTTGGGAAAAAAACAAAAGAAAACTCCAGATAAGGGATTAAGAAGGGGAAATTAATACATTTGTGTCATTTATACAACAGTCCTGCATCGCTTTGAATGAGAACATGCGGCTGCGAGCTGGCTGCGCTGGGACAGGTGGGGGCGTAGGTTAGGGGCCAAAAACTCCGCCCCTTCTGTTCTCTGATTGGTCCGGTCAAAAATCTACCGGAGAAATCCTTGTCTATGAGAGAAGTCCCAGACTGTGCAGTGAAGGGAAATGAGAATTGAGCGGAGCTGTGCAGGAAGGCGAGGGCCAGGCTAGAACAAAAGCAAAGATAGAAAATACAGTAGTCTCTTTTTGAGTGAATCTGTCCTTTGATTTAAACTAATAAAATAAATTGTGTTAAATGTCAGATTACTGAAAGGTCAGTAAAGGTCATCTCTGGAACAGTTCAAAAATACACAGGTGTATCAGAGCGGACACGGTCATGCCCACTACATCTGCATTAATGGTGCCTTTCCAGACATGCAAGCTGCCCATGCCACAAGCGCTCATGCAACCCCATACCATCAGTGATGCAGGCTTTTGAACGGAACGTTGATAACAAATGGTAAATGGAGCTTATTTATATAGTGCTTTCCAGCCCCCGATGAGGGGCCCCAAAGTGCTTTACAATACCAACCATCCACCCATTCATACACACATTCATACACCGGTAGCGGCAGACTGCCATGCAAGGCGCCTTTCCAGTCCTACCGGGAGCAACTCGGGGTTAAGTGTCTTGCCAAGGGACACAACGACACATGGTGTGGGGAACTGGGATTCAAACCTCCAACCTTCCGATCGGGGGACAACTGCCATTACCACTACGCCACGGCCGCCCCAACAACTTGGGCTATCCTTGTCCTCTCTAGTCCGGATGACATGGCGTCCCAGTGTTCCATAAAGAACTTCAAATCGTGACTCATCTGACCACAGAACAGTCTTCCATTTTGCCACACTCCATTTTAAATGACCCCTGGCCCAGTGCAAACGTCTGAGCTTGTGGAGCTTGCTTAGAAATGGCTTCCTCTTTGCACTGTAGAGTTTCAGCTGGCAATGGTGGATGGCATGGTGGATTGTGTTCACTGACAATGCTTTCTGGAAGTAAGGAGTAATTGTCAGTTCATCTGGACAATTTCTTTTTACTAAAAAGAAATTGTCCAGATGAACTGATTGAGAATGAGCGGATTTGATACCTGGACTATTGAGAATGAACTTTCTGGTCTTGAACCACTTTGGACATGTCTGCCTGCCTGGGAGGAGTCGACGAGGGACAAGCCCCCAGAAACCATCTTGGCTACAGCAAACTGGTTGGTCCACTTAAGTTGTTTACTTGGTGGGGTAGCTTCAGTTTGCTTTGGACTGCTCTGACTGACGAAGCCCTCTGGAGTGAGGGTGAAACGTTTCTACTAAAAAGAAATTGTCCAGATGAACTGATTGAGAATGAGCGGATTAACAAGATAACCACCTAAAAACAATTACAGTATTTGTTTGCTCAACTTTATATTAAAGTGTGTGTGACATGATTTTGGAACTATGCATAAAGTGGCAGAGGAGCTACTCAGCTTTGATTTTTTGTACACAGATGCTTCGAATAATTAATATATAAAAGTATTTTTTAATAAAATAGTTCTCTTCAGAGCGTCGCAGTTTTCGGGTGGAGAAAGGAGGGGTCAAACGCCGATGCATTTTATGATGCAATCGCCAGAACACACCTTGTAAATAACTATGGCAGAGAATATACAAACCGAGGAAATAAGCAATGTAAGTGAAGATTTGAGCGATTTGTCTTCAGTTTGGGAAGCCGAAGTTAGTTTGAGTGTTGAACAAGAAACAGCTGGTTCTACTGTAGGTCTGCACTCGTATTTATTTGACTCTTACCGTTCAGTGAACGAGGTGGTGCGAGGGGAAATCCGACATTTCAGATGAGCAAAGTTCAGAGGGTGAAGGGCTGGAACCCGATCGTAGTCGTCTACAGAGATGGCGATGTTAGAACACCCAAATGCGACACAACGTACCGGCATTTTTCAAGTTATACAAAAGAAAATAGGCGATCTTGAAGACAATTTCACTGCGTGCTAATAGCAGCAGTAGACAACCGTGCTGGTCTCTACGTCACGACGTCGCATGCGGAAGTACCCGGATGTCCCTTGACGAAACACGGCGCAAATTTTAAAATCACTTTAAAATCAAATTTTCATAGATTTATCATTTTGCTTGTAAAAACGAACATAGTTGAATGAGACAACATATATATGTTGTGCCACTTTATGCATAGCTCCAAAATCATGTCACACACCCTTTAAAGGTGTGTCTCAGTTGAACTTTTCCTTAATAAATGCACTTCAATGGTCAAATCAGCTGCATTTAACCGAGGCGGTGCAGTGAAATGAAGCTGATCTGACGGTTGCTCCTAGCCTGGTTAAAACCAGACCCTTGTCCTTCACTTCGCTTTGTACTGGGTCTGGGACTTCTCCCATAGACAAGGATTTCTCCGGTAGATTTTTGACCGGACCAATCAGAGAACAGAAGGCGGAGTTTTGAACGACGTCGACTGACGTCGTCAGTTAAAATGGCTGCCGCCACGAAGGAATTTTCATGAAAACAAGGTAAAAAACTATTATTTCTTTGCTGAGAAAAAATATTTCTTAGCTGACGTTATATCAGAAGTGTTCCTGAGCTTAACAGTTCCTAAATCAATTCACGAAATGGTCAAATCTGCTGGATTTAAATTGTTTCGGTTTGACATTTTCCAAACAGCCTCGGGTGCGCTACGAAAATAAATTATAAAAAATCGAATTTTATCTCAAATGTTTCATCTAGGCCAACAGTCAGTAAATTAGAGCCATATAATTACACACTGGTAGCAGAAAAAATATCCACCGAGTGGTTTCTGAGCTATTTATCTGAATAGCCTGGACCTCGCCAGGCTAAACTAACAAAACTCCGCCTTCTGTTCTCTGATTGGTCCGGTCAAAAATCTACCAGAGAAATCGTTGTCTATGGGAGAAGTCCCAGACCCTAGTACAAAGCGAAGTGAAGGACAAGGGTCTGGTTTTAACCAGACTAGGTTGCTCCAGGTAAGCTGGACGAAGGTCGCAGGCTATGGCAAGCCAATTGTGCCATTAATAGCCAGTTTTACCTATTACATGACACAACAGCATGCCATACTACTTGAGTGCCATCTAGTGGCTGAAAACGATAGTGTTCAATATTTTCAGTCAGAATGAATGAAAACGGTCAAATCTCAGCCAAAAATTGGTTTATTAATATGGGAAGAAAAAAAAAGTTGCATTCATACACTGATGGGACACACATCAGAGGCAATGAGGTGTTCAGTGTCTTGCCCAGGGACACTTCAGCATGTGACTGCTGGTGGAATTGAACTCCAACTCTTGCATTGGAGGACGACTGCTCTAACCACTCAGCCACAGTCGCCATGTGAAGTGAAGAGAGGTCTCTTTTTTCTTTGCCACATCTACATAAAACATATACCATATTTTCCGGAATATAGGTCACGGTTTTTTATAATTTTTGCATGCCCTGCGACCTATATTCAGGTGTGACCTATTTATGGCTTTTTATAAAATAAGCTGATCATTTATTAACAAAAATTAAACTGAGACACACTCTTACAATAATGTCAGCTAACAATTATTTTTTAGGTGTTTATCCTGCTAAAATTATTCATTTATTAAAGAAAAGTTCAGCTCAGACACATATTTGCTATAATTTTTAATCAAACGATTACCGTATTTTCCGGTGTATAGGTCGCACCTTTTTATGGTTTTTTTCAAGGCCTGCGACCTATACTCAGGTGCGACCTATATATGGCTTGTTATCACTTTCGGTGAAACAAATTTTTAAATCCAGCTCATTTCACAATTACGTTCATTTATTAAGGAAAAGTTCAGCTCAGACATATATTTGCTATAATTTTTATCAAACAAATAATTGTTTTTAAGTGTTAATCTTCTTAAAAGCCTTGCTGTGCGCTCCTGTGGCAGACATTTGCAGCAGAGCTAAACGTAGGTGCGACCTATACACCAGTGCGACCTATCTAGGGATTTTTCCAATCTATTGGTGATAATTGGACAATGCGACCTATACACAGGTGCGACCTATACACCAGAAAATATTGTAATTGTTTTTAAGTGTTAATCTTCTTAAAAGCCTTGCTGTGTGCTCCTGTGGAAGAGACATTTGCAGCAGAGCTAAACACGGTCCACATTTTGACTTAGGTGCGACCTATATTCAGGTGCGACCTATATTCCAGAAAATACGGTACACATAAAAAGGAAACCAGGCCCTTCTGCTCTCTACATTTAGGAATTGTTCATACGACTTGTTGTTTTTTGCGCTGATTGTTTGAGGCTTACTTTCTAGTCTGCATTTTTGTCTGCCTGTCACATTGGGGACACTGAAGGTTGTGTGTTGGAATTTCAGGCAGTAGTTGCTGTGGCATCCCCAGACATTTTTTATTCATTTATTTGCACCTCTGATGGGGGAGCGGTGGTGCAGAGGTTAGAGAAGGCGGGCCTGTCGTTGAAGAGTCGCCGGTTCAACTTCCCGAACCATTGAAATGTGGGTGGAGCTCTCTGTAGCTCAGCGGTCTGTGGTGACCCCTGAAGAAGAGAGCAGCCGGAAGGAAAAACATTTTTTTTATTTGCACCTGTGCTCCACTCCTGTCCTAACCGTCTGCACCGTCTGCACCGCCTCCTTTAGGGCTGTCCAGCCTGCAGATCTCAGCCATCGCAGAGGAGTTGGCTCGGAAGACCGAGGACGCCTCCCGGCAGCAAGAGGAGGTCACCCGCCTCCTCTCTCAGATTGTAGACCTGCAAAAGAAAGCCAAGTCTGTGAGTAGACCGCTGCCGCCTGCTGTCAGGTGTCCACGCGCTCCGTTAATGTTGTGGTGAACGTGTTGCAGCTGGCCGTGGAAAACGAAGAGCTCTCTCAACACCTCGTGGCAGCGAAGGACGCCCAGAGGCAGCTGACAGTGGAGGTAACATCCAAGCTTTCCTCGCCGGCGTAAACTGGTCAAAAAGTACAAATGAAATAACCGTGCGGACTTGAACGCAACAGCTGCAGGAGCTGGGGGAGAAATACGCAGAGTGCATGGAGATGCTGCACGAAGCTCAGCAGGAGCTGAAGAACCTGCGCAACAGGAACTACGCAGCTGGGACCCCTCGACGGTACCACCCGTTGGGACTGTACCCCATGGTGAGGGAGTGTGCGTACGCCCCTGGATGGGTGTGCACGTCTGTGGGTGTGTGTTTTAAAGGTTTGGATGTTTTCAGGACTCTCTGGCGGCGGAGATCGAGGGAACGATGAGGAAGGAGTTGAGCCTGGATGATCCCGAGTGCGAGGAACAAAAGTACGTTTGTGTCCTGAGGCGATGTTCGCCCGCTGCAGAAAGCGGTGGTGGGTGATAATGTCTTGGCCTGTTTCTGTGTACCCTATTTTCCAGCATGTAAGTTACAGTTTTTTTTTTGTTGCATATATTTGTCAGTCCTGTGACTTATACGCCAAAGTGACCTACCGTATTTTCCACCCTATAAGTCATCCCTTTTTGCATAATTTACATGCCCTGCGATTTAAAGGCCGAAGCGACATATTTATGGATTTTTCCCCCCATATTTCTAAATCAATTTTTGTAGAGCTGGTCCAGTGTTCCACGACCAGGACGAAAACCACATTGCTCCTCCTGAATCCGAGGTTCGACTATCCGACGGACCCTCCTCTCCAGAACCCCTGAATAGACCTTACCAGGGAGGCTTAAGAGTGTGATCCCCCTATAGTTGGAACACACCCTACGGTCCCCCTTTTTAAATAGGGGAACCACCACCCCAGTCTGCCAATCCAAGGGAACTGCCCCCGATGTCCACGCGATATTGCAGAGTCGCGTAAGCCAACACAACCCTACAACATCCAGAGCCCTAAGGAACTCCGGGCGAATCTCATCCACCCCCGGAGCCTTGCCACCGCGGAGCTTTTTAACCACCTCGGCGACCTCAGCACCAGAGATCGGAGAACCCGACCCAAAGTCCCCAGGCTCTGCTTCCTCAGTGGAAGACGTGCCAGTAGGATTGAGGAGGTCTTCGAAGTATTCCGCCCACCGACTCACAACATCCCGAGTTGAGGTCAGCAGCACGCCACCTCCACCATAAATGGTGTTGGTCTCGTACCTCTTTCCCCCCCTGAGACGCCGGATGGTGGACCAGAATCGCCTCGAAGCCGTACGGAAGTCATTCTCCATGGCCTCTCCGAACTCCTCCCACGCCCGAGTTTTTGCCTCAGCAACCACCCGAGCCGCATGCCGCTTGGACTGCCGGTACCTATCAGCTGCTTCCGGGGTCCCACAAGCCAAAAAGGCCCAATAGGACTCCTTCTTCAGCCTGACAGCATCCCTCACTGCCGGTGTCCACCACCGGGTTCGAGGGTTGCCACCTCGACAGGCACCAACAACCTTGCGGCCACAGCTCCGATAAGCTGCCTCGACAATAGAGGCGCGGAACACGGCCCACTCGGACTCCATGTCCCCCGCCTCCCTCGGAACGTGTTCAAAGCTCTCCCGGAGGTGGGAGTTAAAGCTCCGTCTTACGGGAGACTCTGCCAGACGTTCCCAGCAGACCCTCACGATACGTTTGGGTCTGCCAGGTCTGACCGGCATCCTCCCCCACCATCGGAGCAAACTCACCACCAGGTAGTGGTCAGTAGACAGCTCCGCCCCTCTCCTCACCCGAGTGTCCAAGACATGCGGCCGCAGATCAGATGAGACGACAACAAAGTCGATCATCGAACTGCGACCTAGGGTGTCCTGGTGCCAAGAGCACATATGGACACCCTTATGCTTAAACATGGTGTTCGTTATGGACAATCCATGACGAGCACAGAAGTCCAATAACAGAACACCACTCCAGCTCTACACCCTCAGCAGGGTCCTGGAGGGTGCGTGGGAGTTTGCCCAACCAGTTTACATGTGTTTTGTGGACTTGGAGAAGGCATTCGACCGCGTCCCTCGGGGGGTTCTGTGGGGGGTACTCCGGGAGTATGGGGTACCAGGCCCTTTGATAAGGGCTGTTAGGTCCCTGTACGACCGGTGTCAGAGCTTGGTCCGCATTGCCGGCAGTAAGTCAGGCTCGTTTCCGGTGAGAGTTGGACTCCGCCAAGGTTGCCCTTTGTCACCGATTCTGTTCATAACTTTTATGGACAGAATTTCTAGGCGCAGCCAAGGTGTTGAGAGGATCCGTTTTGGTGACCTTAGAATCGCTTCTCTGTTTTTTGCAGATGATGTGGTCCTACTGGCTTCATCAGTTCGTGATTTACAACTTTCACTGGAGCGGTTTGCAGCCGAGTGTGATGCGGCCGGGATGAGGATCAGTTCCTCCAAATCCGAGGCCATGGTCTTGAGCCGGAAAAGGGTAGCATGCCCTCTCCGGGTCGGGGAGGAGGTCCTGCCCCAAGTGGAGGAGTTTAAGTATCTCGGGATCTTGTTCACGAATGAGGGAAAACTGGAGCGTGAGATCGATAGGCGGATAGGTGCAGCGTCCGCAGTGAAGCGGGCGCTGTACCGGTCTGTCGTGGTGAAGAGAGAGCTGAGTCAAAAGGCAAAGCTCTCAATTTACCGATCGATCTACGTTCCCACCCTCATCTATGGTCATGAGCTTTGGGTTATGACCGAAAGAACAAGATCTCGGATACAAGCGGCTGAAATGAGTTTTCTCCGCAGGGTGGCTGGACTCTCCCTTAGAGATAGGGTGAGAAGCTCAGTCATCCGGGAGGGACTCGGAGTAGAGCCGCTGCTTCTCCACATCGAGAGGAGCCAGTTGAGGTGGCTCGGGCATCTGGTTAGGATGCCTCCTGGACGCCTCCCTGGTGAGGTGTTCCGGGCATGTCCCACCGGGAGGAGACCCAGAGGAAGACCCAGGACGCGCTGGAGGGACTATGTTTCTCGGCTGGCCTGGGAACGCCTTGGGATTCCCCTGGAGGAACTGCTCCAAGTGGCTGGGGAGAGGGAAGTCTGGGCCTCCCTACTTAGGCTGCTACCCCCGCGACCCGACCCCGGATAAGCGGAAGAAGATGGATGGATGGATGGATGGAATTTTTGGCTGAGATATGACTGTTTTCATTCGTTCTGACTGAAAAAAAAAATTTAAGCAGTACCACCTTCAACCACTTGATGGCAGCAGAGCAGTAGTAGCGTTATGGCATGCTGTTGTGTCATGTAATAGGTAAACTTGGCTATAATGACAAATTCAAAAAAGTTGAAGACAAAAACAAATGGTCTTTATTTAATATACTTTTTTTTTTTCTTGAACTTTTTTTAATTTACCATGTCCTGGATGACTGAGAATCTCAGCGTGCCGTAGTCTCACCACCTTCATTTTGCTCGCTGCTTGGAACCATCAAACCAGCTGCACCGCCCCGGCGAAATGCAACTAATTTGACCATTAAAGTGCATTTATTAATCAAATGATAGAACGAGACACACTGTTGCTATAATTTCGAGCAAATAAATAATTGTTTAGGTGCTATTCTTGTTAACTTTCGGAGAAACGAGCCGCGTTCTTCCTCCTTTTTTCTTCCTCTGTGTGGTCATGGAGCTCCGAGGCAACAAAACAATTTTTGAAATACAGTTCATTTGACCATTAAAATCACACATAATAAATGTGACTTACAGTATATATGTTTTGTCCTCTTCATTATGCTTTTTTTGGTGCGACTTATACTTGGGAAAATACGGTATACGTGTGTTTCTGTCTGTTAGCAAAACATTTCCTGAACCAGAGGATGGATTGTAGTGACATTGACAGAAAGTACTAGTTGGATGAACGACAGAGTCAGTCCAATTCAAGATGGCTGCCACAGTCAACTGAGCAGGGAACACTGTCAGCTGTACAAACAATGAGCTCAGATTAGACGTGGTAGTAGCTGAGCACCCCCTACACATGCTCAAAGTTTCACAGCTCGTCTGGCATGACAGTTGACAGGCGACATCAAGTCTTCTTTGTGTTGTCCATGAACGCAGCAGGACTCTGGTGTTTGCAGGGTCCACCGTCAGCGTGTGTTCGAGACGGTGAAGAGCGTCAACAAGACGGCCCGCCAGCGCTCCCTGACCCCGACCAGCTCCAACATCCCGGGCTCCAACCGGTCCCTGTCGGCTCGCACCTCGCCTCAGTCCAGCGCCCTCTCCTCGCCCCACTCAGCCATCTATGGAGACTTCAGCGGAGACGGCGTTCCTCTGGACAACCGGACGCAGAGCATCCTGATGGAGGACAGGTGAGAGCGAGCAGCCGACATGTTGAACGGGAGGCGTTGAGCTTCACGTGTCCTGTCATTTCCAACAACAGTTTCGACTCCAGAGGAAAGAAGGCGAGCGGGGTTGAGGACCTACGGCTGGCCCTGCGCCGCCTGTCTCTGCGGCGGCAGAACAACCTGAGCGAGAGGCGCTTCTTCGAGGAGGAGAGGGAGCGGCGGCGAGGAGGACAAGACGCCTTTGGACAGGAGAGCGTGTTCACCCCGTCCGACAGCATCATGTCCCTGGGAAACCTGCACCTGTGGGCCTCACGGGGGCCCTACCTCCCCGACAAGCTCCAGATCGTCAAGCCGCTTGAAGGTGAGGGGGGGAGGGAGCGCGGCGGCAGCTGCAAGGAGGGGAGGAGCTGGGAGGGAGAGTGGCACAGAGGGGGCGGGCCAAAGAACGGGAACGAGCGGGGATGGGGTCCTGAGGTGGAGCGAAGGTGGGAGAGCCGGCACGGGAGAATGCCCGAGGGGGACAGGGAGCGGGTGTGGGGGTGGGCCCGGAGGACTGGGGCTGGGATAGAGAGGGAGAGAGGGAAGAGGTGGGCCAGGGACCGGGCCGGGGGCAGGAAGAGGAGGAGTGCGAGGGAACGTTTGGAGAGGCCTCCCACTCTGATGCTCTTCAACTCCTTCTGGTCTCTGATGCATCATCACAAGTCCAGCAGCTACTACAAAGACACGCAGCCCAGAGGCTGGCTGTAGACACGAGCAGCTCTTTAAAGAGCTTCAAAATTAACTTTTTTTATCTGGTAAACTCCCTAGAATGTGTCTAAAATGTTGTATAGCACTATGTCTGTGTTAATTTTCATATATTTGTGCGTATTAGTTTAAATCGGCAATATTTGGTCTAAAAACGTGTTTACGGTAACCCTATGGGATGAACAGAGGTATTGCAGCTTAATTTTCTTATTGGTCAAGGACTGTTCTTTTTTTTTTAATTTATAAAAGAAACAAGTACAAAAAAAACTTACAATGTCAAACATGGCTCGAGACTTAAGGCATGCATAGCACAAAAGAGAATAAAGGCACATTGTTCACTCTGATGTCATGAAAGTGGTTCAAGCAGAGCCAATCCCCTGCAGAGATGAGAAGGTCCTCGCTGCACTTCATACCTTATATGGAAGTGGTACATTGCACGCCGTAAAAGAACTGCAACAAAGAATATTATAGTTTTCGGAATGGCACTAGTTATTTGTGTAAGGGGTTATGAGGAGGTCAATATTAATACTGACCTCTTTACCTTAATTAATTTACTTATTCAGATTGAATAGTAAATTCACGGATTCTGTTCTTTTTCAGTTTACCCAATATTTCTGTGATCTTTATGATGGATAAATACACAAAGCCATTAAGTGACAAAGACGTTAACTTAGCTTGGTATGCCAGGCGACACTACCATTTATTTAAAATAAATCAACTAAATTAACACCATTACACTTGATTGACATGATTTCACTTTCTTTCAAATTAATACGTCAGCACACTTAAATTTAACACAACAGACTTCAATATTGGATGTTAACATATTTAGTCTGTGGGCTCTTCAGCTTAAATAGTTTCCAGCTTAGATTGAGAGGGGAAAGAAATAGGAGGAAAGATTTAAGAAGAAATTATCATGAGCATGATACCAGAGTGACACTTCTCCTCCGACTTCTGCTAAAATCCAGGTACGTTTTGTAAACAGCTCTTTACCTTTTGACGACCGCCCGGTAAGAGGTGACCTTGTAGCCTTTCAGATGCACGGATCCTTGTGGGGACCAGTACGATACTTTCAAGCAGGGTTCTGGTTTACGTTTTCCAACGTCTCCTGGTTTTCGCTTGGTCATCAGAGAATATGTCAGCTTCAGGCCTCTGACTTCAAGATAAACTTATTCCAGGAGGGAATAAACAAAGTTTTTGAGCTCTGTTCCTTAAAAGTGGACCCATAACAACATGTTATCAGTCCCAGCTGGATGACGAGTCCTTAGCGCGTGACTTGTGGTCATTCAGCTCTTTGGAAGTTCACATCATCTTTCGAAACTCCCAGAAACTCTTTCGGACTCTTGCCGACTCCCAAGTGTGTCAGCAAAACTTAGGACTAGTACTTAAGGAAGGACCAGTCGAGGAGTTCACTTGTCTTATCAGGACCCAAGGTTACAGCCAGCAGCAGAGGGAAATGTTTAGGAACAGACAGAGAAAGCTGGAGCCTTGTTCATGAAAAACAACGGATTAAACTGTCTTCTTATTTCTAAACAAAACAGTCGGGTCTCTGTGACCCGAGATTTCCCTTTAACACAGCAGTGAACACAGTTTAACTCTCACAGAATAACACAGCTTAAAAGCACACATCATGAAAATGACAAAAGTTATTCTTTTGATCACATCAGCCTAAAATCAAAGATAGAAATAGTCTCTTTTGGTGACTATGTTATCAGATTATAGCTAAATGAATGATTTTGTAGTAAATGTCTTGCTTTACTGAGAGGTCAGTAAAGGTCATCACTGGACAGTTCAAAAACCTTAATTTGACCCTGGGTAGGTCCACTACATCTCCCCCCTTTTGGAAGCCATCGCCAGTCCTTGGGGATGGGGTCCAACACGAAAGGAAACCTTGAACTGTCTTTGATCTTGAAGTAATCCAGTAAGTGGAAAAGAAAAATCAAAAATTATAATCCCATAAAGTTTTTGGAAATTTCATACTGTTCGGAGGTAATCCCATTGCGAAAAGCTTTTAATCCCTTGGAAAACTGAGTCTGTTAACTCTTGGAAAACAAAGTCTGTGATCCCTTGGAAAGCAAAGTCTTATAATCCACAGCGGTAATTCCACAGCAGTAATTCCACAACGATTAGTTTTGTTGATTGATCAGCAACAATTGTTTTCATAATCAGCATGTAGAGGGGATCCCTCGATTGACGCAGAGGAGGCGACCCTTGGATGAAGGTTGAAGACCAAGCGTTGGAGCTGCAGGTCCCCACATCGAAGGTTGTTGGCTGGTTGGTTTCCAGTCAGTGCCACTCTGGTTCTATGTGTCATGCAATTATGTGGTTTTTTAAGGTGGGCTTATGATTGGGATTTTACATTAAGCCTTACCTATATGCACCTGGTATGTAAGCTATCATGGTTTAGATCAGCTACAATTACCAATTAAGGGGTGGATCAATTCTGTAAAATTAGATATAGGGATCTGTACCTATAAAATTTTGGAGGGCTTCTGTAACGAAGGCCTCTAATTCCAAACTATTCCTCCATTCATTACTTAGTTTAGGTTAAACTAAAATAGAAAAATGAAATATAGTTTGATCTAAATGTCTGTTGTCTTTTAGACGAACGACGTAGGATTTGGTATTCCTAATAAATTTTGAAGTCTATGGCGAGACTCATCAAAATGAATAGATAATCTAGAATAGAAACGATCGAATCGGTTCAATTTAGAAATTGTGAGACCAGTGTAGTTTATGGTACCTTGAGTAGCTTTAAACTACATTGACTCTTCGACGATTGAGATTTAACAAAACGAACTGCATGTTGGCATAGTTAAATCCATATCATTCATTAACCAATGTTAATACAAAACCTTTTTGGCTGGGAGTGTTCAGAACCAAACAATATCTCAACTAATGACAACAGTAATGACTAAACAACAAGGAAACAACGTTTCACTGCTTCGACACACTCTTGTCGTCAGATTCCAAAGTGCAACACACAAGAAAAACAGGTCTCAACTTTATGACCGAGGTCAAATTAAATCTCGTGGATTTAAACGGTTGTTAAGGTTAGTTTTTTGTTGTGGGTTTTAGGCTTAGCGTTTCTAAGTTCAAATTGGACAATGCGACTTATAGGGTGGGAAAGTACGGTAGTTCAAACCTGGTTAGTTTATTTACTAACTTGTGTTTGGACGACCTTATTATCCCATGAAGTCGGTGTGTTTGTGAGATCTTTGTCTTTTGTGGAGTCATTGAACGCCTTGTAAGGTTTGATCTGATTTCGATGTACCCATTTAGCAATTGGCTCTTTGCGGCCTTTGCTGATTTTGATTTCGTAGACGACTGAGGACACTTTGTCTGTTATCAGATGAGGTCCAGTCCACCTGGGCATTAGTTTGCGGGCGAGAGTTCCGGTCCCGGACTCTCCTTTCCCGGTTGCTGGGGCGAACGTATAGTACCAGACTCTGTCTCCCACTTGGAGTTCATTGTGAGAGGCCTTCTGGTCGTAGTACGCCTTACGTCCTTCAGCGGATCTTTCCAGGTTTTTCTGGGCGAAAGCAAAAGTGTTTCTGAGGTGTACATTCAAATCTTTGTCTTTGGCATGGCCTAACATCACCCCCCTTTGGTCATGGGGGACCACGATCACAGGTGAGGACGTCCGTCCATGGGCACAAGTTAGGATGCCACCGTTTAGTTTAAGCTGTTCGCGCAGCTGAGAGAAGACGGTACACAGGAATCGTTTAGGTTTTGGCCAACGTATCTTCTTACGTTTACCTCTTTCCGTGTAATTCAGGTGTGTCACAACCGTCGGCGCAGTCGCAGGTGTGTCTGATTGTACAGACTGCGACGGGTCACTGTCGTTGTGTGTGTCTTCCCACTTCTTGACTGAAGAGAGGCTCTTTGAGTCTGTAAAAACTATGTCATTTCTGATTAGTTCTAGACTCAAATGTTCCTGAACCAAGGTTTCATCGAAAGCTTGGCTGATAGCCGATTTACCTGTCCCAGGGGACAGTACAGCAACCTCGGTGTGGGGTCCTTGGATCTCCACACCTTTCTCTACCTGTGGTAGGTAATGTGAGTTTGCCCCCTTCTTGTCTGATGAGGGGTCCT
>JBBPBX010013856.1:22233-36153 GCA_038048925.1 Garcialebias charrua | reverse complement strand
TATATATATATGACTTTTAAATATCATTAGTGGTGTAGTTATCTCATATTAGTTCTATATTTTATGTATTTTTCTTCTATCTTAAAACAATTCTGTTCATGTTAATATTCACATCTTCTTGTCAGTACCGTCTTTAGCTACATTGTTCACTCTGTCCTGTTCAGATGATGACATTAATCAGATTGGGCTGGTTTTACATTTTTAATGCCAGAGGTTGCTTATAAAAGTCACACTGGCGCAAACAGTGCCCATGAAGGCTGGCAGGCAAGTTTAGCCACTCCTGGTGAAAATGCCACAGCTTGCCAATTATGCAGTCATTGTTAGTGAATATTGTTCCCTCTCTGCGTTCTTTTTGTCTGTATAGGATCCATAAAGAAAAATTGAATATTGCTCATTTATCTTCCCAGGAAATGGAGATTAATTTGGTGTTGAGTGTTTAATTTATGAACCTTTGCAGAGCCTAATCAGAGTTTGTTACCGTCACAAATTAAACAATGGCGGGAGGCAAAGCAAGTTCAGCAGTCCTGTGCTTCATTTAGATTGTAATTGGCTGGGAATTAGACGGGACAAGGTTGACAGAGAGACTTTCTAATAAGCAGCAAATGAGTGAGGTGGAAACTGGGAGGAGATGAGAGGAGTAGAAGCCGCTTGGAGAAAATGGACGAGGCTGAAGTCGTGGAAAACGGGAATAAAATGGGAGTTTTTTTAACATGATTTTGTTTGCTTTACAACAAGAAAATTTTAAATATAAAAATTTGAATTGGTAATAATTTGTTTCAGTCCACAAATTAGAGTTTTTGTCCTGTAACCACTTCTAAAATTTGAGATGAAGGCTTTCTTAATGTAGAGTTAGGGATTTTCTCTATTTTATTTTATGTCTTATTTCTTTTTTAAACATGAACTGTAGTGTCTTGACCAAAATGTTTAGACTAACCCATGGACTGGCTTATTGACACCGGTTCATGACTGATTTTCCAATTTGCCTTTTTGCCAAGTTGTCAAAGCAACTCAGAGGATGTGATATGAGAAGTCAGTGTATGGAAAACCCCTTACAGGTATAATAAAAATATTAAATACAAAAAAGAAGAAGCACACATTGCTTCATTGTTTAGCATTTAAAATATTTTACTTAGCTGTTTTGGTTTTTTGGTAATTAGTAATAATTTAGGAATTTATTTAATATTAAAGGGGACCAAATGTAGGATATATAATTTTTTGTGGTTTATCTGTGGGCTATCCAGACCATTTTCAGTCAATTTTATACACAAAATAATGCTTAGATAATAAAATATCCCCTTTCTAATTCTGCCAAATTTCACTTCCGTTCTAAACGACCGGTTTATGAATAATGAGGTCTGAAAGCCACGCCCTACAAAGACCTATTTACATTAACTACGCCCTCTGTAACAGCCAGTATCTCTAATATGTTGTTATTTTAAAATTAGCTCTTTTTTATTACTCATTTGACTTACTGTTAGTGCTAGTAGCTTAAGATAACTTACCAAAAGCCCTCTGCGCGCGCCGCCATTTGCAGCTCCTTTTTTTAGCATTAGCCCACCTTCGAGGCTAATGATAGCTTTTCCTCCTCCGAGCGGGCGGTGTTAGCTCCGCTCGTTGCATGCGGCGCTTTTGGGAGCGATCGCTGCTTCAGTCCACACACAAAGTTCACAGAATGTCTCCAGTTAATTTATCCGCATGAGGCAACCTTTGACCGGACCCCCGGACCTCAAAAGTCAGTAGCTCCCAACAACTCCCGCACGCAGATGGTGTCTTCGCCGGCGGTCTGCAAAACAAAAGGCTTAAAAAAAAAAAAGGGGATGCCGCACCGGGAGGCGAACCCGTGTCCTTCGGATGACGAGTCCGGTTCACTACCTCTGGGCCAACCGGGCAGTTATGCAAAAAGCAGTCTTTCATCGTATAAGAAATAATCACAACCACCTACATTTAGAACGCTGAAGTTTTGATTAGATTTTGATGAAGTGAAAGGTATTCTTAAAATAAATAAGTTGCTAATCTGAAAATATATCGATCAGTGGTGCTTGATGGTACAGACTGTCGCCCCGCGAGAGAGTGTGCACAGTTTTCTGCCGGCTGCGCGTTGGGAGCGATATTACACTAAAAATTGAACTAAAACGTAAAAATAACAATTATAAAGTATTATTATGTCGATGTATATATCTAGTCTCACCCCGATTTCTCCGAAACAAAAGGCTTTAAAAAAAGGGGGGGGAAAAAAAGATGCCGTTGACAGGATGCGATCTCCGCTCTCCTGCGTGGCGCTCAAGTGTCGTAACCGCTCAACCAAACTGACAGTTGTGCAAAAGTAGTCCTTCATCATATAAGAAACAAGTCCAAACCGCGAGAGTGTGTGTGCACAGTTTCAACGAGACAGAGTTCATTCAAACAAGGTAATAAAACATTCTGGTTTTACTCGAGATGTGCTGCATGGCTGGAGCAGGGCAAACCCCTAGCCCCCCGGGGGCTAAATAAATGAATAAATAAATAAATAAATGACCGCCAGGTCAGCTCCTAAACCGCTAGGCAACCGTGACATCTTTTATACTCAAGTGGGTGGAGCATCACCAGGGGTTGCTAGGTGAGGGGCTGGACTCAGGTTTGAGGTGATTGGCTACGGTTTGTGACGTCACAAACCGCAGGAAGTGTGAAACGAAGCGTTTTTAATCACAGACAAATAAATCTACTTAGAGTAAATAAACCACTGGGTGCATTTTTTTGGCACAAGGACTGTTTTTTTATGAAGTAAATACCCAAAGTTGAGTAAAAAAACATTAAAAAGTGAATTTTGCATGTGTGGTCCCCTTTAACTAGACGTTACATTTCACAAAAAAAAAACATAATAATTAAGGGGAGTGATGGAGAGGTTAGAGAAGGTATGCCTGTGATCGGAAGGTCACGGGTTTGACCCCCCAGGACCGACAACATCAAAATGTGGGTGGGAACGGTGAAGTACGGTACCCACACCTGCATTTACCACACTTAAGTTTAGGCCCTTGAGCAAGGCCCTTAACCGCCACCATCTGCTCCTCCAGGCACCGTAGACAGCAGCTCTCTGCTTCACACAGAGGGCTGTGGTAGCTCAGTGGTCTGTGGTTGCATCAGGAAGGGCATCCGGCGTAAAAACAATTGCAAAGTCTTCGAGCGACTTCGCTCACTGTGGTGACCCCTGAAGAAGGGAGCAGCCAAAAGAAGAAACTATTTTATTATTAAAAATAATCATACATTCATTACAGTGAAATGTTTTGGCACAGACTCTGTATGTTGAAATACTTAACAGCTTTTAAGGGATTGTTTTAGAGCAACATGTATATCAATATCTCTGAAAATTTGCAGAAAAGCTTTTACTTTGGGTGATGTGGCTTTTTATTATAAACATTATCAGGCAGATAATTATTGGGAACACATTCAACATACTAAAAATAAAATGCACTTTGTCTAAACTCGATCTACTTTTTAAAAAGTCTGAATAAAAAAAATTAACACCTTTATGTAAAATGTGGCTATAAATCTTGCTTTAAAAATATGCTGTGAGCATCAGTTTGATTAGAGTCATGATTTCTGATTCACTCCAGAGGAAGTTTTATGGTTTTGTTGGCAGAAAGTGTGAAAGTCAAAGACAAAAGGGGAATTGTAGTGACAGTGTTGGCTTCATGGTGAGCGTGCCCACAGATCTGATGAAGGGCTTAAGGAGGGCACACAGCCTCTCCAGGGAGTGAAAGACACAGACAGTGGCACTCTGAATAACACTTTAATCTGACTGGGACAAGGAGCAGCAGAAGGGCTGTCTGGACACACACACACACACACACACACATGCACACACATGTGCGAGTTCAGCTGTACAGACAGATGTATTGGTGGAATCAGCATGCAAAGGTGACCACATATTTAATTACAATGTGTAGCTTTTTGCAAAGATATTTAGTCTAAGATCATCTTTTAATGAGAAATGACAGAGCTGTGGTTATTTTGACCATAAAAAAACTTCCTAAGTGAATGATATGTTGCATGATTTTGTAGCAGTTGGATTATGTAAATGGACTGATATGAAGCTACAGCTACTGCTAATTTTAGCCATACTGTATTTATAAAGCTCACTAAGATATAGCCATGTTTGTGTAGGCAAACGTTAATAGCTGTGGTGGCCATCTTGAAGTGGGTTGGCTTCAAAATTTAATCTGTTGTAAATGTAAAGCCATGATTTACTTTGTGAAAGGTTGACTAAAATGTTTGTCATGTGGTAAGTTTGCCAACCACACACAGACATGGGCAGAAACTTGTTGCTCTGCCTTCTGCTTTTGGCCACATATGATGAAAATATTTTTCATAGCTCCTGTTTTACAGCATCTTTAATGAAGTGGAATTGTTGCAGTTTTTACCATGAAAACTATTTTCGTTTATCTAAAGAAACCTAAATAAATTAGTTTCAAAGTTAAATATTTCGCATCCAATGTTTGTTTGTTTTTGTAAAAAATAAGTGAAACTCTGAAAATATGTATTTTCTTTGGTTATTTAACATTTATTTAGTGCCAATAGTTGGAAAAATTTCCCCCTAAACAAAACAATTTTTTCACAATGCTTTGTTTTTGCACAATATCCATATTTTTGCATGACATCCACACGCAGATGAATATGTCAGGGATTCCTGGGGTGTGTGGAAGATCATGTGGCTTACTCCGTGCTTCGAGCTTTCAGACTAACATGCTTTGCGAGCTGAACCGTAATCTGGACACAATTTCTGAGGATCGTGGGCCACTTGCAGATCCTAGGACTCACCGGCATGAAGTAACCAACCTTGAAGAAGGCTAACAAGCATGGACCGGTGGAATGTCCACACATCTGGCTGTTTGGTTTCAGCGCTGAGTGTAGCAGCAGAGCTGAAGGCAGACATGATATCGGTAAAGTCGGCCTGCCCAAAACAATTGTTGTTTTTCTGAATCTGGCCTCCCCGCTGGCATTGGATAGGCCAACTTATCTCAAGTTGCTCCTGGTGGATACATAAATTAAGAAGCTCTGTCCTGCTCACCCCCACCCCCCAAGAACATCTGTGGACCCTCATCAAAGTGGACCAGCTGAGAGACACTGTAACTTAAAAAAAATTTTATAAGGACAAAGGAAACTATCTGGAAGTGTTCGTGGTCAATCTCACCATCTTGTAATCATCTCCCCTTCCCCCCTAGCAAAATGCATTATGTCTCTCTATGAGGCTTTTGCTGAGGTAGATTTTTTTGCTACATTACACTGTGTCCTGCATCAAGGACACATTGTGAGATATCTTATTTTAATACTGTACCTGCTCTCCTCATGTTTTCTTCCCCTTTTCTTATGTTAGAATGAATGCCGAGGCATAGCTGCGCGCTGGACCGAGCGCGGCGCCACGCTGTGTGAGCGCCGTGCGTGCGCCACTCCACAAGCCTTTTGAACGCTCGCGCGAACGCGCAAAGCTCTTTTTTCACGACCGCGCACGCTTGCGCGGTGTCTCACAATAAACTGCCCTGGTGGCGGACTGTTTTGTATGACACACAAATGAATTAAATTCCTCTTCTTTATCGCTGATCGGGCCTTTTCTTTTGTTTTTTTGCCTAAAGTCAAGTAATCGCTTCATCCTCCGTTCACTCCATGACTGAAATGAATGAATTCATGTCCTACCTGGCAGCGCGATGTTTTAAATATTTCCTGGTGGGCTGTGAGCTGTTGGAATAGCGCTCCCTTTTTTTTTATTTTTTTTTTAGAAGTTTATATTAACATATAAAGTTAGAAAGACTGCAGCAGCAGCAGCGGAGTGAACAGCTGTTCGTCTGGAGCAAAGCCAGCGCTTGTATCACTGAGCTGTCAATCATTTCAGTAGGCATGTCAGCAGTGGCGGCTCGTGGACTTTCCAAAAGGGGGGGCTATAACTCCAAAATAGTATATATCAGTGGCGGGCAGTGCATTTCACACCTAGGCCTTCAGTAGTGCACCGTCTGAATCAATCCAAGCCTCGATAACTATTTTATGGCTATAAACTTCTACTACAGGTACAGCTGCGACACACATAAAAAAAGCATCAAAAATAACCTGATAAAACTGCAATATTATTTAGGAATATAGCAACATTTTACTCACCAAAAATCCTGATTTGTTATTACACTGTCTTTAATATTATATTAATAATTGATAATAAATATTTAATATCCCCAGGTAATAATTTGAGGTCACAGCTTCTGTTATGATCTTGTCTGATATTAGACAGAGTTTTGTGTGAGACAATAAAAAGATGGCAAAAATGCTGAACAGGACACATTAATGTATTATAAAATTATAAAATGAATAAATTAAATTAAATTAAAATTAAAAATGTTAGTTGAACCTTTGAAATTTTGAGGTTTTTTTAAACACAAAGACAATTTACAGACATATGAAAGGGAAAAAAACAAGATATAAAATGAAAGGTAGCAGATGAAAAAAAATCATATTTGCTCCTTCTTAAAACAAAATAAATTCAAACAATCAATTCAAACAATAATTATCTATAAATAATATAACAAAACTCACCAGATTGTGTGGAACAAACTAGCAGTTATTTTGGGACATGCAGAAAGTTGTACCATGATGTGTCACTGCTGAATCAGGCCATTCTTCTTAACACATGAGCTTCCTACTTCGCGTTGTTTGCAGCAGCAAACACCGCGGTAAAGTTAGTTTGAAGTTGGACGGAGCAACGCAGCGCTGAAGACACGCTGACACGGAGCTTGAATATCCAACGTCCAACTTGAAACCAACTTCACTGCGGTGCAGCAAACAGTAAACAAAGTCCGTTTTCTCTCTTTCTACCTTTCAGGTCGTGTGACCGGACATTACATCCAATAACACAGCAAGTTTGGACCATTGCAAAACTGTAAAAACCTACTTAGATTCTAAAAAAAAATTAGCGAAAAAGCTTACTGTATTTTAATGGCCAGCCCCAGAGCCTCTGGCCAGCCCGAACCGACTATCAACTTCCGCGCCGCGGGTGTGACGTCACACGTTGACTATCCAATCAAAGCGGGTGAATAGCTGACATTTCTGTGTTGGTTGAATCCTGTGGCTGTGGGCTGACCCTGGGCTGAACAGAATTAGCCCCAATGAGCCGCAATACGAAGGGGCGTGGCAAGATGTCTGTCAATCATTCTGAACCATGAAGGAACAGTGACAAGACGGGGCTGTCAGAATTTAGCCCTTTGGAACGACCCTGGGATTTTTCCCAGGTGGTTTGACACCAGTTTTGTTGTAAATTTAACAAAATGTGACATTATTTCTAAAATGTACTAATTTTGAAGTTGTTATTTTGAAGTTGTTTATTTTAAAATATTTATTGTAAATGCCAGGAGGGAGGGCTTAGCCCTCCTAGCCCACTGATACCAGCCGTCACTGCATGTCAGCAAGTGACCAATCAGCGACCTCAGTTTGTCCTGCTCTGCGTGCAGCTGATCACATTACAACAAGGATTTGGAGCGAGAACGTGAGCATTTAATGTGAGAAAGAAAGCAGAGCTCTGCCCGTGAACGCGTGTGCACAGAATGCGCGCGTAAAGCAGCGTATATGGAGAACGCTCAGCTTTGCCTCGGCCTTAAGGGCAGCTCTTCATAGAAGCTGCAGCCCCGGTGCACTTCCGTCTACCCCTAAAGCTTTGTTCATACTTCATGCAAGACGTGCGGCTGCGGATCAGCGATGATGTAATTGCGTGTGTGTCACCGACCGCATTGAGTGTTTATACTTGGAAAAGACGTGGAGATTACATAATCAAAAAAGGCGTTCAATACAGGATCAACTGGACTTTATTTGTTGCAGAAAACGTTTCGACTTCTGTCCAGAAGTCTTTTTCAATTCTGAATGGAAGCTGTGAGAACGAGAAGTTTTATACAGGCTTACAAGTCACGCACCAACATATGAAATTGGAAACTGAAATAACACCACAAATTAACTAACATGCCCATTCTATTTAAATTGACAAAACGACACATCCCAGCTTAACAAAGGGGGGTTTGTAACACATACATGTAAATTGAAAGATCACACCTTAACAGTAGGAGGTTCCCTTGAGGTCTCTGTTAGAAGACACAAAACTGTATGTAAATTGACAAACAACACCTCCCAAACAACAACAGAGGCTACTCAGAGAACTTTGTTAGTCTAATTTACAGATTACATAATGGTAATCCCTCCCTCTTCCCTCCCACTGCATACGTCACGCACACTCCCACTGCATGTTTTATCAGGACAAACGGATTTAATATAATGATAGGCTCCATTACCTCGATTTTTGAGTCCGTTATGTCAGCTGTTGTAATGTTTGTAGTCGTCCCCCGGTGTTTAATGTATGTGTCCAGCCACTGCAAAGACAGGTATAACGGAGGAACTGGATTGGTCCCGCCAGGATCCCCGCTCCGGACCGCCTCGGCGAGTTTCTCTTCAAAACTATCCATGTCAAAGCAAAAACAAAAACCGGCTTCTGGAAGAGTAGCGGGTAGCGGTGTGATACACCATATATTGACATCCAAACAAAAAACGCCCACAAACTTTGAACCAATCACATGCTCCGGGCCGCATCCTCCGCGTCTCACAGTGCTGACTGGGGGCAATGTATAGGACGGCTGTCACCGGGGGATCGCAGCGGGAGTGCGGACGGAAGTTGCGCAACTTTTTTTCACTCAACGACGTGCGACAAGAAGTATAAACCAGCCTTAAGACTGCTCTACGGAACGTGTTTATGCTGTACTTAACTGTGCAATGACAATAAAGCTGCTTCTGATTCTGATATTGTTTGTGAATACCAACAATTTTGCCAATATTTTAACTGGATTTACATTTTCTTACTGTTGCTTACTAAACTTGCTTTACTGTCATTTTCATTGAGATTTTTTATTAATACTTTTTATTTTCCAAAACCTGGTTACTGCCTTTATCCCATTGTGTGATCTAATTACCATAATTATCTGCTGTTCTGCGCGCTTACATTTACAATTTACTCCGAGGAGGAGGTCAAATCCTGAATGATACAGCAGCTGCTGCGCAAGCTTCAGCATGGCTGCAAACCTCACAGATCCGCTTCTTACCTTCATCCTTCTGATTTTTACTGCCTTACACATCAACCACAGACGGCTTTATGAGCTGAGAACAAAAATGATTGCTTTTGAATTCACATTATATGCTTCTGTGCTCAGCCCCATCTTCTGTCGCTGCATCTCTCTGCTCCTGCCTTTAAGTCTATAGAACCGAACCACATCCATAGCTGTCTTAATCCAGATCTGCATGCAGATTAAAAACAAATTAAGATGAAGTATCTCAGGAATGTGTAGTATATCGTCTCCAAATAAACATTTGACCTAGAGATAATTCTGCAAGTCGCTCAAACTTTGCTGTAGAGATGAAAAGCCCCGTTCTCCCATAAGATATATTCCTGTTTGATTTGTTGAAGGCGGTGGAGAACACTGAGGCATGTTCCAGAGGCGTTCATCTTGGTTCAGATCTGACAGCTGTGAAGGCCACAGCATAAAATAGACATGGTTTTCAGCCTCATAAAACTGTTCAGCCATGCCTCCCTTTTTTTTTGGATCAAAATGAAACCGATCCCGATCCTCATTTCTCACTGGAAGATAAAGGTGATCGTTCATCTTTTGTTAGATAAGTGTTGCATCGGCTTTCCATCTGAATGTCAAAATAATCCACTTAGAGGCTGCCAGCGCGATGCTTTCAGTGTGACTCAGATGACAGGAGGCGTAATCCAATTTCAGAAAGGTTTTGTGGGGAAAAAAACAACAGAAATAAAAAAGTGAATCAAGCCTGATTTAAATATGCATAATGTCACTATATTTAGTCATGCTTTAATTTAAAAATCACAGGATTTGCATAAGATACTAGAACTTTATAAGATCTCCGTTACAACAAAACCAAAGAGCAAAAGCAGCCTTTTTTTTATTCTGACGTTTGCTTCAGTGAGTGAAAAAAGACTTACATATTTTTTAAAAAGGACATTTGTCAGATATTAATTATGTAATATGTTCTGTCAAATCTAGAGGCGTACTTTAGTAAACAGAGGTGGTGAAATCCAGGACTTGATGTAGCACAGATTTTGAGATATGACTAAATTAATTGTGAAACACACTTTAAAAGTTATTTTTTGGGGGGGACAAATTATAACATTCAAAATCTTTATTCAAAACTAGAATTGCTATTTCTTTTTCTAAAAATAGATATTCTAAGTGTTTGTGTTTCTGCAAGCCGGTTAGAACAACTTGGTCCTTGGGTTTTTGGGGTTCTTGAATGAACTTGGATGGTTCTTGTTAGAAAGCCATGACCTCCAAACCTTTGACCAGTGGGATTGATCAAAACTCAACCAGTAATGTCTCCTGTTGTTGATCCAGCCAGTTCCGGGAGGTCCAAGATCTGCTTCCACCTCCTTGACTCGGACCAGAGTCGGCGTGCGACCCTGGCAGGCCCTCTGGATGAGCAGGATTTTAACCTGTGCTCTGCCTCGGTGGGAAGAGGTCAGGATGCCGTAGACTTGTCGATAGGTTAGCCAGAGGAACGCCCAGACAACTGTCCCTCGTGTCTCTGATCCTTCCTATCGAAGCAGGCAACACAGGCACAGCCCCGGAGCGCTCCTCTTACTCCCCCTCGGGGGGCTTTTAGCAGAACCTTTAAATCTAGCTTTGCACGTGCCTTATATGGTACAAAAAAAAAAAAAAAAACCAGAAGTAAAAAGTTAAAAGTAACTCACCAAAACTTAGGAATCACTCAGGAGCTGCTGTTTCAGTTTTGTGTGGGCAGGCTACATATTTACTTCTACTTCTACTGCTTTTAAAAAAAAAATGAAAAGACAACAAGAAAACACTTCCATCCGTCCATTATCTTTACCTGCTTCTTCCTTTTTGTGTCATGGGGGCCGCTGGTCCCATATCCAGCAGTCACTGTGTGAGAGGCGGGGGACACCCTTGACAGGTCACAAGTCCGTCACAGGAAAAAGAAGAAACTTATTTAAAATAAATGCTGGTCCTCTAAACCCTCCCGCCATCCCGGGCCAAAATGACCCAAGGGCAACCGGAGGTAATCTGCCATCCAAGCCCAAAGACAAAAAGCCCAATAACACCCAGAAGCTCCAGCATAAAGCTCCAGCCAAGATGGTGTAGTGGTTAGGGCGTTTGACTTGGGACCCAAAGGACGTGGGTTCGCGTCCCGGCCACTACACACCTTGGGGTGTCTATGAGTGCACACCTAATTCTCCAGCTCCCCGAGCGCCCTCTGGCTGCTCACTGCACCACCTGGGGTGGTTGGGTTAAATGCAGAGACGAATTTCGTCTGTGTATGGGAAACATACGCAGATGACAGACAAACACATTACATTACATTACATATCTCAAAGTCAAAGTCAAAGTCAACTTTATTGTCAGATCTGCAATATGTACTGTACAGGACATACACAGGACCGAAATTGCGTTTCTCTCAGTCCCTCGGTGCAACAGTAAACATCTAAACATTGAAACACTGAAACATATAATAATAGACATAAGCATAAAATAGTAAAACTAACACTGTCCTGAGTTTTTTGCATAGTGGTATAAGAGTATGAAAATTTACACCAACTCTAAAACTAAAACATTAAACATTTAATGAACATAATACTGTCCTGAGTTTTTGCATACTAGTATAAAAAAAGAGTATAAAAAGTATAACTAAAATAAACTAAAGGTTTCTAGCATTGACATTTGCAAAGTGGCAAAGCAGCGTATGAGTTAATGTACACAGTATATGTATGAGGTAGTAGTTGATGTTGTTATAGAGGCAAAAAGTGGCATATGCAGTAAGGCACATTGGGCATCCCTAAGTAAGACCGTTCAGAGCACACTGTATATGTATCAGCAGTGGTGTAGATATTAGAGTAGTGTAAATATCTGTTGTGCATACGCTTTTTAAAATCTACTGTCATCATCTATTGTTATAATCTATAATCTACTGTCATACAAGTACTTGGGTGTACACATGAATGATAACATCAGCTGGAGCAACAACACCACCAGCCTGATCAAGAAAGGTCATCAGAGACTCTACTTCCTCAGACGGCTGAGACGAGCTGGTCTGAGCAGCCCAGTCCTCACCTCCTTCTACAGGTGTGCAGTGGAGAGCATCCTGTGCTCCAGCATCAACGTGTGGCATGGAGGCTGCACAGCTGCAGAGAGGAAAGCTCTGCAGAGAGTGGTGAAGGCTGCACAGAAGTCTGTTGGAGTCAGTCTCCCCACCATCACAGACATTTACACCTCCAGATGCAGGAAGAGAGCCACCTGCATCATGAAGGACCCCACTCACCCAGCACACACACTTTTTGCCCCACTCCCCTCAGGAAGGAGGTTGAGGAGCATTAAGTGTAGAACCACTAGACTGAGGAACAGCTTCTACCCTGAGGCTGTTAGACTCATGAATATCTAACCAGAATAATCACTGTGAAAAATCACATCATGTTGCTGCTGATCTGTTTCATGTTGCTGTGTTCATTCATGCTCATCTGCTCACACAGACTCATGTTCGTGCTGCTGTTTGACGTAATGTTTTTATGCTATTAGTGCCTAGTGTATTTTTAGTTGATATTTTTCTTAGTTCATACATTAGATGTTATTAATGTTTTTTCTTTTACATTTTATTGTTGGATGTAACTGGGACCCTGTGCACATAATTTCATTCCACATGTACCTCATGTGGTGGAAAGACAATAAAGAATCTGACTCTCTGACTCTGATAATTGTACACATTCCTCCTACTTCATGTCTCAAAGAGGACCAGCACACATTACGTCACTTCATATGATTCTGCATAAAGGATAGGGTTACAGACACCTCCTTAGCATAGTGATTCTTCTCTTCAGTCTCCATTTCTTCTGGTCCAATGTATGTTCAACACAGTCTCCTCTTATTGGTTGAAACTGAGAGCTGCCAACATTTACAGCTCCATTCCATCTAGGATGCTGCAGCTGTATAAGGGAGAATCTGATAACATGTCTGGTTGGCCTCCACAGAGAAACACTGGCCCATCTTGATGTTGTGTCAGTGCCTGAGACGGTCCAGTCCTGCAACCAGCAGGAGCAGGTTGACCTGGGACTGACCTCTAATGTTGTACATTCTTGTAAACGGTCTCTGTCAGTGACCAGTTCCTGGCTGATAAATGTGATCAGATGAAGACTCGCCATTTTTCATCTCTCAATCTGATGCTTGAGTCATATAAATGTGGTCTCATAGAAAAGTAGGAGCATTATTCAAGTTTCCACTTCTGGGCCTCCCAGACCTCTTGCAGTTCTCTTTTCTTTTCTTTTTTTTCTCTCATTTATGCAAATCAGTTTTGGCAGCAACCTGTACAAAAAATTAAAAACAAAATATTTTTAAAGCAGGTTCTTGTTTCTGGTTTGGTAAAATTTTTCTCATTCAAATTTCTTCAGTGAGCTATACTTAATAACACACAAACAGTTTAGCGATGACGTGATTTAAATATTTTGTCATTTATTGACCTGGATGATTGAGCCTACTTACGGTACTCTTTTTGTTTTAACCACTTTGGCCAGGTTGTCCTCAGGCTGGGTTGGTGAGTAGTAAGCAGACATTTTGCCTATAACATTTGATTGTTATGCATTGATGATCGATTGGTTTGGACTGATGGTCCTCCTTTTTGCATGTATAAAACCATTCTGCCTGGGAACCCAACAGCAGACTGGTTTGAAACACGTCAACACGGTGCTATTTAATACGACAGATCTTCTTGGCAGGCTTCAGAGTGATGAAGTCCTTTGGATGAAGGATGAAACATTTTCTTAAAAAAACAACAACAACAACAAAAAAAAAAAACTGTCCAGATGACTTGATTTAACATTTTTGTGATTTATTTACCTGGATGATTGAGCCT
>JBBPBX010013856.1:7169-21963 GCA_038048925.1 Garcialebias charrua | reverse complement strand
GTTTGAATTGATAACTTGTATCTAATTCGTGACACATTTCTATAGGATAAGTAGTAGCCGGTACATGGATCATGTTTGTCATCTATTCCCATAGAAAAGTGGTGCTGGTTATGAAATATTTGTCATTACTTGCTGAAGATAAATGCTTATGTGGCTTGTGTGATAAATCCCGTCTGTTCACAATAACTAGTCTTACTGCAGTTGTCACATTGCTGCAACCTGCATATCTAACAAAACCTCAAACAAGTGTACAATAGTGCACACATTCATCATTTGAGGATATTTAAAACGTCTAAAAGGGGCTGGTGGGGTATGCTAACACGCACTGTTTAAGTGCAGGAGGGTGATGATTTGCAACCTGATGATATTTACAATAGTGAAGGTTTGAACGACCGCTGAAATGAATTGATTCACTACGACAGGTCTCTTAAAACCCAGCTTTAGCATCTTGGTTTTCTTGATGAGCCATTTGTAAGATGTAGTTATCCCTCTTCATGCTGACCTTTAGAGTTGGTTGTATGTTTCAAATGATGGTTTATTTCTACAAAAGAATCTTGGAGTGACTCACTGAATTGCAATTTGAAATAGGCATGCGCCTGGCGGGAATCTCTGGGCCTGAGTAAAATAAATGATGTGCCATTAAAGCAGCCTCTCTGTCCGGAAACCACATGGCAATCACCGCAGCCCACCCTGTCAAGACTGCGTGTGCTGAAAACGAATCCAATTGACTCGTATGGCATTTAAAGAACGTTTTAATGAGGCATTTGTATTTCCGACATAATTTCACTAAATATGACAAGCAATTACCTTTGTCCATGTTTTGGCAGCATGAGTGAGCAGGCTTGCCAGGATTCTGCCTTTCAGCGTGCTTTTAGAATTCAATATGCAATCTGAGACTCATCTGAAGCTTTTTGTCCACACCCACTCTTTATTTTCTTCAGTGACAAGACGGCACATAAAAGCACTGCAGCTGCTGTCACAGACATTGTGTTTTTGACAAATATATATTGCACAGTTCGCACATATAACATCAGAGGAGTGTCATATTTGACACATCTATACAGGAATCTAATTTTGAAGTTTATGGTTCCTGATTTTATTTTTTTATTTTTTTGTATATAAAGATTAATGAGAAACCTGTCATGGTGTAATTTAAAAACAATTGTAGATTGAGGTGGTAGAAAGCACCCATGGAGTAGATTGGTATTACCGGTACATGTTCTCAAAATGTTTGACACTTTCTGCCAGTTTAACTCACTGAATTATTTATTCAACAAATTTATATGTAGAATGGGTTGGAATTGGCCACTGGGAGAGCAGTAGTGCAGACGCAGTAATAGCAAACTCAACATTGAGTGTGATGTTCTTCTTTTAGACTTGCCCTGCCTAAAGATTGGCAGTTCAACTGAAAAGTAGAGCTCATGTTAATAAATAGTGACTTCATCCATAGATGTTGATGCAGATTAAAGATTTGAAGACTGAGTAGCACTTTGAGATTGTTGTTAATGAAAAGTGCGTTATACATTAAATTAATTATTATTATTATTATTATTATTATTATTATTAAATGTAGCCTAACATTTATGTTGTGCAATTAATTGGGCTTGAAGTTTAATTTTACATGCAACACTTCATTTTTCATCTGTGTATTTATCAACAGGACTTTTCTAAAAAAAACTTAATAAAATTGAAAAAGCTTTAAAATATATGTTTATTTAATTTCCCCTGTGCTTGGTCTGATCAAGACATCTTGTTTTTATCCTAACCTTTATATGTTTCATAAAAATCACTGTTAAAGTAGCTCTCTCCATGACATCCCATAATGTTAATCTTGAGGAATTCGTAATGAGCACTTGTAAATTAGTGCTAAGTGGTTTGAAAGTTTGTTTGATGGTTAATGGACAGAAAGTCTCTTTTGAAAGATGTGCATAGGCCATTAAGAACATTAGGTGAGGACAAAAAGTGTTAGCATGCAAAAGCATAAATTTATGTTATCATATACTCCCACAATATGAACTGTCTTTGAACACCAGCGTCTAGAGTCAGAAAATGCAACCCCCTAAATGCCCATTGGTTGAACACTTCAAACCTCTTCAATCGAGCCTTTTCTCCAACAGCTTTCATCTTGTTGTCTTCTAGATTTGCAGCTAATATCAGTTCACCAACATTTTGCTCCTAACTCCATTTTAAATAGTATTTTTTTGTGCTGGATTGTTTGAATTTTTCTCTTTTAGACTGTGCAAACAGAAGCATGTAGGCTGAGTTTTAACACCAAAACGTCCATATTCCTGTGCTTGTCCATTTTTAAATTTAATCATGGCTGTTTCGTGCTCACCTCTCCATCTTCCTTCATGCACTGAAATCGTTTTTGAAATGGGTTTAATCCCACTCTTCCCTTCCAGTCAGCAGCAACATGTCTGCCCATCATTCATTCTAAAGGATACATCTTTTATAAACTTAACTTTATATTTACAACCACGCGACTGAGTATGAAAGATCAACATTTTGTTTTTGAGAAGATTTAAAGAGTAGCTGTTTTTTGTTTGTTTGTTTGTTTAAACAATGCTAAACTTTTCAGATTTTACTTGTAAAGCCATTTTTTTATTTATTTAACTCAATTCAGTTTATTTTTTATAGTGTCAGAGCATTGAACAGAAACATTCAAATACATAAACAACAAGTTAGCATAATTTATCTGAGGAGCAGACTGCTTTGAGTTTAACTCCATCAAAGAGCTCTTATCTTGAGCAAGCACGAAGGTAACAGTGGAAAGGAAAAACTCCCTAATGAGGAAGAAGAACCTTTAGCAGAACCAGACTCAGGACATCTGCTTTGACCGGCTGGGTTTGGTAGGAACAGATACACAATGGCAGGTCAAGTTTCAAATGAAAACTGTTCAATTTTAGTAAATATTTTAAGAACATGAGGTCAATTTGTCCTCCAGTAGTCTAAGCTTAAAACAGCATAACAAGCCAACCCTAACTATAGGATTGATCAAAAAGGAAAGTCTTAAAACTGGACAATGTGTCGGCCTCATGGACAGAAACTGGAAGTTGGTTCCACAAGAGAGGAGCCTGATAACTGAAAGATCTTCCTCCCATTCTGCTCTTGGAAACTCTAGGAACCGCAAGTAAGCCTGCATTTTAAGCGAAGTGCTCTGTTAGAAAAAAATAATCTCAAAGGTAAGGCAATAGACTATAAAACACTGCCAAAATATGTAAAGTTTTATTCTTTACCTTTTTAGTTAGGCTACAACCAAATTATAGAGTGCAATGTTATAGAGTGCAATGTTTTTAATGTTTGTTGTTGAATTTTATTCAGGCATCAGCTTACCGTATTTCCGACATATAAGTCGCACCTTTTTGCCTAATTTGCATGCCCTACGACTTCTAGGGCGAAGCAACATATTTATGGATATTTTCCCATATTTTTAGACCAATCTTTGACTGAGATATGACAGTTTTTCATTTTGGCAAAAAATGGTGCAGTACCACTTTCGGCCGCTAGGGGCGCAGGCAGTACCAGTTTTGCCCGCTTGGGTCCTTCGACCGTTCCCAGCTCATGTGTCCGAAGGAAGTCTCCTCTGGTCGGACTCACTCTGTCGCAGCTCGGCCTCCTGCTTTCTGGAGGTATGAACTACTGTTAGCTCAGTGTTTGTTAGGAAAATAGGTCAAGAACCACACGACAGATTGTCATTAAACTTACAGAAAGTAATTACTGGTAAACTGTTAGCTGTATGAGATTTTTGAGCCAAAATTCGATTTACAGCAAACCCTCGACCTACGTCACCTGCGACCTACGGCAACTCAGACTTACGATTTTATCATATTTAATAAAAATATGATAAAAAAAAATATATATTATTATTATTTTTTTTTTTTGTGTGTTTAAATGTTATTAATTTCATGTGTATAGCACTTTGTTGCAGCTGTGGTTGTTTTAAATGGCTTTATAAATAAAGTATAATTATTAATATTTCGTTTTTAATTACAATTTGATCGTATTTACGCAACTTCCGGTCGTTTCCGGTCGCCATTTTACTACAGTAGCTCCAGAGGCTCCTGTCAGCTGGCTTTAGAGGACCGTGTGTCCGTTCAGGGTTGCCTCATACGGATAAATTTGCTNAGCAAACCCTCGACCTACGTCACCTGCGACCTACGGCAACTCAGACTTACGATTTTATCATATTTAATAAAAATATGATAAAAAAATATATATATATATTATTATTATTTTTTTTTTTTGTGTGTTTAAATGTTATTAATTTCATGTGTATAGCACTTTGTTGCAGCTGTGGTTGTTTTAAATGGCTTTATAAATAAAGTATAATTATTAATATTTCGTTTTTAATTACAATTTGATCGTATTTACGCAACTTCCGGTCGTTTCCGGTCGCCATTTTACTACAGTAGCTCCAGAGGCTCCTGTCAGCTGGCTTTAGAGGACCGTGTGTCCGTTCAGGGTTGCCTCATACGGATAAATTTGCTGGAAACACTCGGCCAACTCTGTGGACGTCTCAGGCCCGGAGGAGCAGCCGCGGATCGCCCCGCGATCGGCGGCCACAACGCCGCCCGACATGCTAACGACAGCAGCTAACAGAGCAGCTAACACAGGCGAAGACACCGAGCCGACATGCCGCGGAGGAGCCATCTGCGGCCGCGAGCTCGCCGCAAATGTCCGCCTGGCAGTCGGGGGACACCGAGCTAACGCGGAGATACAAAGCCGACAGCCTTTTTGAATGAACTGACATGCTAACCAGTGCTGCTACTGGCGCGGCCTAACCGTAGCTAACGCCGAGCAGCTGTTTTGGAGGGAGGAACATCGCGGAGAAACGGCTTTCAGTAAGTTTTTTTTTTTCTGGCTCCAAATGTATGAAGTTAAGAAGCTAACAGTCATTCTTTTAAACAGTTTTGACCACGTGTGTGCGTGTGGAGCGTAAGGAAGCTGTGGGAGCTCTCACCCGAGCTGATGCTATAAGACGAAGGCAGGCTTTGACCAGCTCAAAGTAAGACATTATATTTTTTTATTATTTGTACAGTACTGTATTCATTTACTGTACAGTTCTGTGCATGTTCATGGCCTAGTATGTCTCCTTTTTCAGTCTCATGCCATTAAATATGTGTGCGGCGCTCCGTTAGCGGTATAGCCGCGACCTATGTCAGAAACGCGGACCTACGACAGGCAGGTGTTTTTGGTCCGCGAGGTACGACAACATCGACCTAAGTCACACACGTAGGTCCCTATCCCTGACGTAACTAGAGGGCTACCTGTATTTATAATTTATTTTCGCAGCGCGCGCGACCGTTTGGAAGACGTCAAAGCGAAACAATTTAAATCCAGTAGATTTTACCATTACGTGAATTTATTATAGAACGGTTAAGCTCAGAAACACTTTTGCTATAATGACAGCTAACAAATATATATTTTTAAGTGTTTATCTTGCTAAATTTCAAAGAAAATGCTGCGGCCCCACCTGTGCGGGTGGGTGCACGTAGCTTTTAAATCCAGCTGATTTGACAATTACGTGCATTTATTAAGGAAAGGTTAGGCTGAGACACATCTTTGCTATAATTTTCAGCAAACAAATAATAGTTTTTACCGTGTTAATCTTGTTAAAGTCCTTCAGTGCAGCTCCTGTGGCAGCCATTTGCAGCAGGGCAAACCTCCAGCCAACATTTCGGGTTGTCAAGGGTGACGTGTAACATACGCGACGCATCAGCGGTGATGCATAATAGATGCGACGTATACGGCGGTGCGACATGTTTATGGATTTTTCCAATTTATTGGACATAATTGGACAATGCGACTTATCGGCCGGAAAATACGGCAGGTATGTGCCTGCTTTCCAGATGCTTCTTTTTTATTCACCCCTAATGCTCAAGAACAAGTGTGACTTATTTAAAGTTATGATCTTGTACCAGGAAGGATTTCTTAACTAACAAATTTTCAGGCATAAAGTTCTTCACATTTTTTTTTTAACACTTAAATGACAACAAAAAGATAAAGAGGCAATCTCAGTTAAGAATAAAATATCCCCAACATCTCAGCTGTGTCCTCGAGGACTAGATACGGTCTGCAGCCAGATTGGAGAAACGCTTGTCATATTCAAACACAAATGGAGCAATTTGTGCAAATAGAATGTGTAATGGTGGGACAGACTCTCAGGTGTGTGGACCGGTGGCTGGGCCCTGGAGAAGAGGCTTTTCACCCAAAATGCACTGCCAGTGAAACCCCAGGCCCATGGAAATGGGGCAGCGAATGAATTTGCGTGTCATTGGTTAAGGGCATCAGTAAGATGAAAGGGAGGGAGACGGAGAGAAAGCTTTGTAATGAAATTGCTACTTGCCATACTAAGCAGGAGCAGCAAGTATAGTGTGAAATCAGATAGTGCCGACTGTGGCTAGTGTGGTTATTTTGAAGCGTTGGAATGAGCTGTCTCTCAGCGAGCTAAGTGATAACTCGGCTGTCATTCTGAGGAGGAGCCGATGACAAATGTATCTTATGGCTGAAAGAGGGCAGGGATCAAAGTATTCAAGCCAGCCCTGCTTTTTCAGAACACTAATTGCAGGAAAGTAAATAAATTGTCTGACATTTGCTTGCTTCTACTACAAGGATCAATGTCGCGTTAAAACTGCTCTGTGGGACGGGATGTCTGCTGTAATACTGCAGATGGGAAAAATCATTTTACTGCTGGCTCTGCTTCATGCTCTTGAGGTTCTGTAATTGTAAAATAAATCTTATGGCAACATCAATAAATAAAAAATAGTGATTTTGTTTTTTAAACCCTCTAATGGTTTAGAACTTCCATTAACGTTATCTGAAACAAATACATTTAAAAAAAGCACACACATAGAATGTGTGGTTTGTAAAATTACTAAATATGTTTGACAACCCTATGACCTCCTGACTTAACGTTATTTTATTTATTTAACTACAGCTGATGGGTTTTTGGTATTATAAAATGGGATTGTGTGATTATTTAATTGGCCTAATACATATCACAGTGATAATCGTAATAAAATAATAATAATAATAATAAAAATAATACTATTGCTACTAATGATGATGATAATAACAGTGCTAACTTCATAAATGATATTTGTTGATTTAGGCATGCAACTCAAGACATTTTTAGAAGCCTTTTCTAAACCAGTGGTTCCCAACCGTGGTCTCTGCGGAACACCATCCTGCATAGTTAGTTGTTTCTCTGCTCCAATACACTTGATTTGAATGAAAAGGCAGGCTTGTGCTAAACTTAAGGAAGTTTTAAACCACAGAATCAGGTGTGTTGGAGCAGAGAAAGAACTAAAACATGCATGATGGTGTTCCTCAAGGACGAGTGTTTGGAACCACTCTTATAAACTATAACCAAATTTAAGTTTCTAACTGCTGTACTAAAAAACTGTGCATTAGTAGAAGACATCTATATATTTTTTACATTTAGATAAAGTCTAGAAACTAACTGAATCTTTGGCTGAGGATATCAGCAATTCGGTCAGGAAAATATCACCTTTCTTTGAACTCATTAGCTGTTTTGAAAAAAAAAAAAACGGTCAGCGTCAAAATAACTGTAGAGCAAGATTGATAAAGAACCATATTTTTTCAATATTTATGTTTCATGTAAGATTTAACCACATCTGTTAGATCATAAATGGTAAAAAAAAAAAAAACAGCAATGTTATGACCATTTATTTATTTAGAAATGAAAATGATAATTAATTTAATTGTGTTACAGCAAAGCTGTCTAATATGTAAATTTGTATTTGGTTATTTTCACCCCTTTGAAGCATCAGTAACGTGAAGCAACAACGCTCAATAATGAAGGTCTTTTAAAGCTATGATTTTTGTTTCTATTCAATTGGCAAATTGGACATTTATACTTTGAAAAATATAATTACATTATTTGTCATTAAAGAAACAATTAGATGAATAAAAGTACTTGCGCTTGTGCCCTACTGTGATTCACCAGCAGCTTGCACATGTAACACACACACATTTTCAAAGTTGCAAATGCAAACCATTTTAATGGGACCGAAGCTGTGAAGAATAGTAGACTGGAACTCACAATTCATTCTTTACATTTCAGAAACAAACTATTTTAAAATATATTCTTAATATGGAGTGGTGGTGAGGTCTTTATTCAGATTTACGATGATTTCATACTTTGTATTCATGAGGCTTTGTGTCCTCTCTCAAGCAGTAACTTGAGTGTTGGTATAGGTTGGAGCTTGTATAAAATATTTTGATGCCTTTGTTATGACTACTCATTATTTTTCTCAGCAATGATAATACATAACCTTTTAAAATATGTCTCATTCTATGGGCTGTCACATTTAAAAATAGGATTTAAGCCTATTCTTGAAAGTAAATATGAATCCCCCGGTATAAGATAAAGCTCCACAGCATATCTAATACTGTATTGGCATTAAGCATTGACAATAATTGAAAAATTAATGCTGCTTAGCTCCCCCAAGGTTATGTTTTTTTTTTTATCATTATTATTCTAGAGAAATGCTGCATTTTGTGTCCATATCAAATGGACTTGGCAATAAAAAGCTTCCTTGCAGGTTTGGGGTAAATTACAAAAAATAATTTAAAACTTCATGTTTGCAACAATGCAGCATGTTTTTATTATTTTTTTATTTTTGGTTGGTTGACATTCTATTCTATTACAAAAGGAGCACTGACCAAATAATACACTTTTTTACAAATATGTTTGTGTTGACATCTTTTTTTTTCTTCTTGCAATCAGGAGCACTGACACACCAAACTAAAACTTGTGAAATCTTACACGATTTGAGAAAATGTGAAAAGAAATAATGATGATAAAACAATAATCAAGCCCACATTTCCCAGTCTGCTGAAAACGATTAGTTACTGGTGAAGCTGGATTCTCCTGGCCTCCTGAAGAGTACAGGGGACCAAGGACTTCACATTAACAGTGTTTAAAGGTGTTGTTTGTTAGGGAATCTTCAGAATAACTGAATGTCTGGTTCTTTAATTCCTCATCTGTGTTCTAGAGGCTCATTGGTTTGTCATTTGAATTATGAAGGTGCTGAAAAAATTAGACCAACATATTTTCTTTACATTAGTCATCAGTCATTATGTGGGTTTCAAACATATCATACACTTCTCAATTACAGGTGTCTCCCAATTTGTCTTAAGAGTGTAAGAACTTAATTTTGAAATTAGCAAAGGAACTCTCCTTTGACAGAAAATGGCTCTGAAAACCACATTGTTGCTAAACACTAAAATATATATTTAAAAGACTGGTCACGATTTGATTGAACTTAGTTTACCATTTAGTTTATAAAAAATTGGTGGTGGATGCCCAGACAGGTACAAAACGGGTAAAGTGTATATGATGTACAGGAATGTGGATGGTTAAATAATGGACATGGCCATCCATCCATCCACTTTACATGGTTCTTCCTTTTAGAGTCACGGGGGTCACTGGTGCTCATATCCAACAGTGACTGTGCAAGAGGTGGGGGACACTGCACAGGTGGCAAGGCCATCACAGGGACACAATGAGACTAACAAAACACTTGCTCTTCTCAAGGGCGGACGTCTCCTCTCGGTCTCCGCTTTGCTTTTGCTTTTTCTTGTCTGTGAAACTGTCTGAGAGCCTCTCTCTCTCAAAACCTTCTGAATCATAACTATGGACTTCAATTTGGTCAGTTGGTCCCTCAACACAACTGATAACATTTCTTCAAAAAGAAGACAGGCTGTAGGCGAGCCGATTTGCCCTGTTGGCATGCACACAGCTGGATATCTCATCGACTTGGAAGACTTGATGACGTGTCTATCTCTGCTGTCATCTGTGGATCTTAAGGACGCATATTTAATTGGATATGATAACCAGTTCCTGCTTATTGGATTTGGCTGGTTCCTGGTCTATCAACACAAAAGGTAGATGTTGGCAGCAGATCTGGACCTGGTCAGGCTGCCTGCCTTACATGATGGCTTGGTTCATGTCTCGAGAACCCAGACTTTTGGCTGAATGGATTAGATCTCGGGGATTTTCTAAGGCACGTTCCATTGGTGTGGTCGTTTTAATTTGGACATTTCTGAAGCGAGTGGACCGACACAGACTGAAGGTAGATGTCATTAAAGTTCTGCCTGTTCCCAAAACAATTGTGTTTATCTGAAATTCGGCTCACTGACTGGCCTTGACAGGCCGTCTTATCTCAACACGCCTGAGAAGTTTTGTAAACCTGACACTCTCTCCCTCCCAAACCTGCTACTGAGGAATTCCACAGACTTTTCAGAGGAGCACAGCTGAATAAACATTCTGTCATCATTTCAGGACTCTCGCCTCTGGCCGACNCACAGATCTATGAGCTGGCTGCTCAACCGCATTTGAGTCCCCCTCGCCCTCTGTGTAATATCGGCGTCATTATGTGCTTGTGTGTGAGACTTTTTTCATTACCACATGTTTGACATTCAAACAAAGATCAAAAATGTGTTAGGGACAATTCCTATGCGTCATTTTTCACCTATTTTATTGTCTGTCCAACAGATCTCACTTGTAAATGAGTCTTCGAGGCTCAGTGTGATTTATCTGTTTAAATAAAGGTTGAATGAATGAAAACAAATATAATTGATGAAGTTATCTCTTCACTGGCTTCCTGTGCATGTCAGAATTGATTTTAAAATTCTCCTGCTGACATTTAAGTGAATCAATGGCCTGCCACCCTCATACCTCACTGACCTTCTTCATCCTTATGCTCCTTCTTGGGCTTTGAGATCATCTGATCAGTTGCTTTTGGGTGTACCAAAAACCAGGTTGAAGCTCAGAGGAGATCGGACGTTTTCAGTCGTGGGCCCTAAACTCTGGAACAATCTGCCCCTCAGCAGTCGACAGGCCACTTCAGTCTCTGCTTTTAAATCGCTCTTGAAGCACACCTGTATCCATTGACATTTAACACAGGGTGATTTGGTGTCCTATTTCATTGCTTCTGATAATGGTTTGTGTTTTTTTCTGTTTTTATTCTGTGTGCTACAATTACATCTTATTTTTATTTGATGCTGTGATCTTTTTGTTAAGCACTTTGGTAACAGTTCCTGTTTTAAATGTGCTATACAAATAAATCTGACCTGACTTGACTAGCTTTTTTTTAAAGACAACTTAAGTCAAATTTAAATCACCAATTAGTCCTCAGTCATAGCCCAGTGAGATACTACCTTAAGATTGAGATCAGTTTTCAATCGCCACCCATATCATGAGGACAAAGTGATACCAGCTGAGAAGTTACACCCCAAGCACAGTACCGGTATATCTGCATTGACTCCAATACTCTCAGTGAAAAGTATTAACTCCACTCAGGTAACACTAAGTGAACATTTTTATTTAGCTCATTCTGACGAGTGTGTAAGTGGTGGTTTGGAAATTGAGTAACATAATTAGATATTTAAGACACTAGATTACATACTTCTATCAATCATGTCTAAAATATGGTAAATGGTAATGGTAAATGGAGCTTATTTATATAGCGCTTTCCAGCCCCCTGTGAGGAGCCCCAAAGCGCTTTACAATACCAGCCATCCACCCATTCATTCAGACACTCATACACCGGTAGTGGTAGCCTGCCTTGCAAGGCGCCATCCAGTCCTACCGGGAGCAACTCGGGGTTAAGTGTCTTGCCTAGGGACACAACGACACATGGTGGGCGGACGCGGGATTCGAACCTCCAACCTTCCGATCGGGGGTCGACTGCCATTACCACTACACCACGGTCGCCCCTTAGTATCACTTTTAAGCTCAACTACTTTATCCAAACGAGGACCCTTTGAATGCCAAAGAAATTAAATTGACTGAATGCCAAATTTCAAAGCATTGCAAAATTATTTTTCAGATCTAGATTAAAGGCTGTGATGGCATTGAATAAAAATCAGTCTCTAAAAAATAAAGTTGACTTGGATGACATGAATGCCACTAAAAATATAGTGTTTGTGTTTGTATATGATGCATCTTTTTAGTATTGCTTTAAAAAGGTGGCCTGGCCATGACGAGAAGAAAAATAGTCCACTACTTGCTTCAGCTTTATCACTAAGCTGTATTGATCTTTATTGGATTTAGTTCACAACATACTCTCACCTGACTTTGAGGTGAACTCCCAAAGGCTTCTTTAAAGACTGTCTGAAGTTTATAGTGCCAAGCAAGGAGAATGAATGAGGTAAGGTTCATTCAATGCCCAAAGGTAACCTCTAACTAGTTGAAGCCCAGTGCACTTTGTACTACTACTACGCCTTTTCCTTTTTTTTTTCCCCGTCTCACTTTTAAGACACATTTTATGGAAGTTTAAAAGTAATGAAACTCCAAAAAGTCAAATACTGAGTGATTCTCAGAGTTATTGAAACAAAAGTCAAAATAGAGCAGTACAAATAGACCACTTTGAGGTTTTTGTCTTTATCTGTTGTTTTTCAGCTCTACTACACCATTAGTCAAAGTCAACTTTATTGTCAAAACTGCAATATGTACAGGACATACACAGGATTGAAATTACATTACTCTCAGACCCATGGTGCAACAATAACCATTAACCATTTAATAAACATTAGCATAAAATAAAAAAATAAATGTATGATACTATCCTAAATTGTAAGTACATGTATAGCAATTTAAAAAGTATAAAAAGTATAAAAGTGTGAAGGTCTTGACACTGCCATTTAAAGTAAAAATGACAAATGCAACAAATGAAGGGAATGTACACAGTACATGTATGAAGTCGTTGATATTGATACAAAGTTAGTGACATATGCAGTATAGTAAGGCTAGTACAAATATAAACAGTACTGTAAATCTAAACAGTAGTGCAAATTGAATGAGCACATGAACGTGTATTGAGTGTATAACCCGTTTTTTTTAATGATCCAGAGTTCAGCGTTTAAAAAAAAAATTGTGTTGTATGGAAATGTGTGAAAGTTTTGTGTTAATGCAGTACAAGAGGGAGGGGAGGCAGAGCAGATAGAGTTTAGCATCCTGACTGCCTGATGAACCGGGCTTATTATTATTATAACACAATCTAATAATATAGATTATTCTTCTTTGTCAGTTTTTACATTGTCAAGGTATGCCAGAGATTTTTTTTTTTTGCGTTTGTGATGTAAAACCATAACAAATAAAAAATTGTGTGTACAATTTTGGTACCACCACTATATTGCTACTAACTGTCCAGCAATGTTCTATTCTTTCTTGTGTGTCTTCTTGTTCTCATGAACTCAAAAGCCATGTGGTCGTGTTTGTCTTTCATTTAAATATAAATATTTTTAGCTTTCCAGTGAGTAGCATGGAATCCTATAGATATCAGTATATTCTTATCTGCAGTTCATGAAAAAAGTACTTTTTAGTAAAAGAAAAATGGTGTAGCTACTGAAAAAAAAGGTGGTAGAACTCCCACAGATGGACATTGTGATCCAGAGACTAGCTATACAATTGGGGTTATCGCTGGATTCATGCAGAGGTATACCTACCTTTAGGATGCAACTGTGTTGGCAAGTACTGCTGTGCCATGATGGGTAGTCCAGGGAGGAGTGCAGGCAGTTTGTTCACACTGGGAGACGATCCAGGATTCAGGCACTGCTTTGTAACTCCAGTTAATTTACTGACACGGTGAGAAAACAATGCCCAATGCACTCTATTTGTGCTAGCTAGCTTTTGCAGCCTCAGTGAGATGAGCAGTGAAGTTTCACTCAAACATAAAACTGCATGTGCTTGCCCACATTGTGTGTCATTGTTTTGTCACTGGCGCTGATGATCAGCATAGCAAGAAATCTGCACGGCGAATCGGCAAATAATGTAAAAGCACCATTTGCATTTTAACATTTAGCACAGTTTTGTCTTTTGTTGTTGATGTTAGTTTAAATATATTGCTGTAGATTGGAGTTTTGTGAGCATAAAGACTATTTTCCAGGTTATCAGCAATTCCAAATGACCATGGCTGTAAAATCCATACTGAAGAGAATCTGAAGAAAAATGCTCTCTTACCAAATTTACAAAGGTTGGTAATAAACTTGCAGAGGACGCTCAGCTGGACCAGACCAGCTATAATCTCCCTCCCCTCTTTGTGTCTGCATGGCTGGATTTCAATTGTGGCTGAGTATGGAGCTCCGCTAAAGTTGATGGATGCCATTTGTCTTGGCAAGCAATCATACCTGTGCCAGTTTTTTTTTTTGTGGTCACTTTTATTCACTCTTTTTCACTGCCTCTCAAGAGGGAAGTCAGTTAGTGTGATAAGTGATATTTATAGTCTTGATGGCAACTGGTAAGCGCATGCACAGCATAGAAATGCAAGAACATATCAGGAGAGTGCACGGTTCAAAGACATCTGGGAATTGGAGCTTTGTTTTCATTAATTGCACTCACTGTCTCCTACTGTTCTGAGTCTCTCACACAGGCTCCATTCCTCCCTTCTGGTTTGAAGGACAAATATGTTGCTGGCTGCTGTTGTTGTTCTAAAGTGTTATTCGTGTGGAAAAAATGTTGTTTTTTTTTTTCTTTTTCCAGCACTATTACAGTATTTCATCAGTCATTAGGGAGACATTTTCTGAGAGCAACGAAACAAAAGCCATCTTGTATGTCTTGATTTTAGAGAGCAATTGATTGACTGATTTGAACTCTAATCAGCAGCAATCAGAAGGTTTGATTGAAGATAATGGACTGCCTGTAAAGATGGTCAAATAGTGATGACAGAAAGTCTAATAATAATTATAGTGGTTCTGGTGATGCTGCAAGGCTTGGGGCACAACTTTGATATATATATATTTATATATATATACATATATATATATA
>JBBPBX010013855.1:32973-43105 GCA_038048925.1 Garcialebias charrua | reverse complement strand
CCATTTTCTTTTCCAGTGTGTCACAGATGGTGGGAAAGCCTTTGTAATGCTAATATAATATCACACTGCGTCGGCCGAGCTCTGCAGTTCGCTGTGTGAACCAAGCAGCCTGGCTGTGGTGTGATTTACCAGCGCAGAGAGAAAAAGACCTCCCTCGGTCTGCGTTGAAAAGGCTACGTGGTTGGCGGGTCCTGCCGTTCGGCCTGCTGCGACTTAGGCAGACTTGACTTTATTGATTCGGCGCTCCGTCCAGTGCTGTGCGCCATTAATTAACTCTCTCTTCGAATGTTTGTCACATCGTGCATGCTTATTAGGAAGGATATTACCAAGGGGGACAAGGCATTAAAAACAGCTGGAAAGCATATGGAGGTGGCTTTAAGCAGCAGAGGCAAAGAAATCTGCCTAATACAGGATCATTTGGAGACCTTGCCGCATTAATGGTTAAACTGTTTCAGCGTACAATTTCTTTTTTTCTTCTTCTTCATCACAACAAAAGCTGAAATTTGCGGTAAAAGGAACCGGACTAATTGTGCAATGCCACCTCCCAGTGTAAGACCCAATGGCAGGCTACTTCCTCCCGTGGTAACCAATGACTTTGTAGCGTCTCCCGTGGCAGCGGCTCGGCTGCTCGAGGGGAGGGGGCGTTGATGTCTCTCTCTGGCGCCACCACGTCACGTTGTTTTGTATTCCATTTCCAGCCCTCATCCCCGATATTAGAATCACAAGGGGAAGCGTTTCATATCCTTGCTGGGAGAAGAAGGGGGGATCTTGTCTGTCTGAAAGAGCATGCTGGATTAAGGGGGTTATTTCCCCGGGGGTGGGTGATATGAGAGTGAATGTCACTCAGGCAGCACTCACGCTGCCATTGCATGTTGCCAGGGAGCCCCCATCTTTGACTTTTTTTCACTCTTCACTCAATCCAACATATAATCCTCAGCATTTTGTACACCCCCCACCCCTCTCCTCTTCGTCTCCCTCTGTTTTGTCCTCATCCTCTTCGTCATTGTGGCTGCCATCTCTGCTCCCCCCCACTTCTCTGCTGCCCTACAGGGAGTGGAGAATTGCGTTGCTCTGTGCCGTGGTTGTTATTCCAATCACACCTCCAATGCAGCGAGGGTCCAGTAAAGTACAGAATAATTGGCAGGTTCCAGACAGCCATTCTATGCTAGGGTGAGTGTGTGTGTGTGTATGTGTGTGTGTGTGTGTGTGTGTGTGGGGGGGGGGTGTTTGATGAGAGCGGGTTGCTCTAGGTGCAGCATTCAGAGGTCATTTCATTAATTACTAGCTATTGTGATTTGTGCATGTTCTCCCATTCAGTTTGTCTGTGCCGTGATTAGACGTACAAGCCGACCAAAGATGTTGCTTCTGACAACAACAGAAAAGAAACACCAAACCAGGGACAAATGAGCCAACATTTAACCCCCTTACTTTTATTGAACCAGCTGGTGACATATGGGGTAGTTAAATTGGCTGCAGCCTTCTGTCTTTCGGCAATTTATATTTACTCAATATTTACCGCTCGTGTCTGCCGTTGCATATTTTCAGGCTACAGGATAATGGCGCAACTGCAGTGGTTGCGTGGTCAGCGTACACCTTTTTTAACTGGAAGTGGCGGGGGGTTCATCCTGAGTCAGAGAGGGCAGAGGTCACAGGTCGAATGTGTTCACCCTCTTCCCTTTTGAGTGATAGGACTCCGGGGGTGATCACTGATACACATCAACGGAGCCAAGCAGGGCAGCTAATCAAGCATGGGGTAATGTGGATGGGGACAAGCATGAGGGAAAATAAACCACTGCTATCTGCTGGAAAACACATTGACCTGCACTTAATGGAACATGTCTCCCATAGGTGCACTGCTCTATTGATTAGCCATTCTCGGCGGTTGTAGCCAACACTGATATCGAGTGTGATTTAGCTTTTTCTCCAACATCTTGTAGGCATGTCTGCTCTTGCAGAGGCTAAATTAAAATGGGTACAGTATAACTCTGTGTTGCTACATGTGCTGTTTTTTTTTTCTCTCCCCGCTTTTTCTCTCTCAGCTGTTATTTCCTGTCATTGAGCTCAGCACCATAGCGACCATCATCACTTCTTCTGATGCCCTTTTCCTGTGATCCAGCTTCACCTTTAAGGACTTTTCATAATGAGGGACACTTAATTCTTATATCTTACACACGCACACACAGCCTTGAACCCAGCACACTCTCAAACACTTGGCTCAATTAAAGGCTTGGCATTCCTTGAAGGAATGTATGTCTCCAGACACCTTTCATGCCAGAGTTTCAAATAAGGATCCTATTACTATGTTGAAAAATGATGTCGTTATGATTGTCTTGGTCACATCTTGAAAAAAATTAGTAACGCAAAATTGCAACATCTGATATGATTTGTTAGAAATCATAGTATGTTTTGTCTATGGCTTTCTGGCAGTGGTGTAGCCTACATTTTTGTAGTGGGTACACCCCGGTAAAGTTAGTTTTACGTTGGACATTGGACATCACTGAAGCTACCGAGCGTGAATGTCCAACGGAAAACTAATTTACCACGGTCGGTCTATACACTGTGCTTAGAACTCAAAGTACACTTGTTACTACAATGTAATCATTAATTTATATTGAATTTTAAGAATATTGAACATGTCCAAATTTCTCTGATGCTTATATTTGAATAAATGAACAACAAACGTTGTACAACAGTTGGCTCTGTGCTAAAAACATGTTATAGAATTTATAAAACAGTATGAAAGAAAAACATGTTCAAATACCGGTACAGAAGTCACGCATCATCTTCAAAATTCTACTTCTCACATTCAAATCTATCCACAACCTTGCCCCTCCTTATCTATCTGACCTCCTACAAATCTCCATCCCATCACGCTCTCTCAGATCCTCCTCTTCGCTACATCTCCATGTACCCTCTGCCCGCCTCTCCACCATGGGGAGCAGGGCCTTCACCTGCTCTGCCCCTCACCTCTGGAACGCTCTACCGCCAGACCTTCGAAACACCACCTCCCTTTCTCTGTTCAAGACAGCCCTGAAAACACATCTCTTTAGACTAGCTTATCATTAACTTTACTAAATGTATTTTTATTATTTTGCATTTTATAATCTTTATGTATTTTATATTTCAATTTGTCACTGATAATGTTTGCACTGTATTGGTTTGTTAAGTGTCCTTGGGTGTCCTGAAAGGTGCTTTTAAATAAAATGATTATTATTATTATAAGTATTAATTATGCAATAATTTGCTGGATAAGCAAATGTAATAAACAAGCATTGCATACCGATAGGTTGTTATGAAAGCGTTTAACTGCCGTTTAACGTATATGACACATGCATAATGATATGTTACATAGCACTGGGCACTTTTAAGTGGGTATACTGAAATTCTCAAGTTTTTCTAATGGGTATACTCCTTATGCCCGTGTATCACTTATACTACACCACTGCTTTCTGGTATACACACCAAAATGTTAGCTCCGTATCAGTAAATTTGACTGAGTTTGAGCTAGTTATGTGTTAGCTAAGATTGATTAGCTTTAGTAGCCATCTTAAACCTAGTTAACTACAAATATTAATCATTTGTTCATGTGCATTTGATGTTGCTTTTGGAATGTTTCATTAGTAAGCAGCAAGTGGTTGGTGAGATATTTTGCTAACAAGCAAAGAAATGAACAGAAACACGTGCACACAGGCAATAACATCATCACTCATTGAGCATGCATCAGGATATCATCACTCACCTTTCACCTTTTGTCAGCAGGTGATCATTTTAGGGATGTACAATAAAACATGTACTTAGTGTTAGGGGTGTAATGGTACGCTAAAATCACATTTCGGTTCAGTTCAGTTTCAAGGAGGGTTCGGTTTATTTTCGGTACAAAAAAAAAGACAAAATAAAGACTTACAAAATGTTTATTTTGAAAATATGCCAAAAATACGTTTTTATAAAAATAAATAAAAGTGACCCATTTGGATATTATTTTAATTAAACAGCACTCTTTATAATAAATAAACTATACTAACAATAATAAAAATCTTAATAAATACAATAACAGTCAGAACCAGAACAATAAGCAGCAACAGACTGTTTATAATTGAACTAATCAAGTTTTAAGTTTTTGTCCAAAAAGACCAACTTGTCCACATTTTCTGCCAAAAGCACAGATCTAGTTGCAGTGAATATCTCCAGTCATCTCAATAACAACAGTAGCAGCACTGTGGTTGTATTTGTCCTCATTACTCACAACAACCTCTTCTTGGACCTGCTCCCCCCAGGTGGGACAGGTGCTTGGAAAAGTTCAGAGTCCAGTCATCACAGACTTCTTAGATGCAGGTGATCTGGTGGATTTCCCTGAAGAGGAAGAAGATATCTACTATATCTGTCCCAGACTGGAAATAAAACACAAAGACGTTAAAAAAAAAAAAGTTAATAAGATTATGATTTTAAATAAAAAAGATTAATTAGATAATAATAATAATAATAATAATAATAATAATAATAATAATAATAAAAGAACAATACCTCTTCTTGAACGGTTGTTATGAGATGGTTGAATCTCGTGGTCATCATCATCAGGGCAGGGCTTTAATCTGCTCTAGGACTTGTTGACAATGTCACTTTTAACTTTTTCATAAAGTTCTGAACTTTTTGGCTGAAGTGTTGACGTGATGGATGAATGGATGGATGGATGGAGGATGGATGGATGGATGGATGGAGCGTCACTAAAACTTGTAGCGACGCTCAAGAACTTTAAAGCTGGTGCATAAACAACATTCAGACGTAGATCCAGACCTTTAAAAACTCCTACAGTTTGTGTTATTGCTCTGGACCGACCTGAATAACTTGATAAAGGATGTTTAAATGCAGCTGCTGTTAGCGGTCTTTCTGCAACAAGCTGCATTTTTCTTCGTTCATGTTCGGATAACGTCGTTTCAAGCGCGTTAACGTTAGACGTGTTGCTGCTGCAGATCCAGTCTTGTGAAACAACGTCGACACACAGCTTTGGATGTGCGCTCGTCTTTTAACAAGAAAGCCATAACATTTACAAACGAGATGCATGCCAGGCTGCTAATGCTACGTGTGCTGCGCGTGCTGCAAGATAATAGCATTGTGCTGAAACGCGCCCAGGAAATTTAGTTCCGCGGCGCACATATTCTCCCGTTAATAACATTTAATAAGTGAAAAAATAACCGAAATGGTACACAGGTGGACCGAACTGAACGTGCCGCACGAAACGTTTCGGTACACCCACGTGTACCGTTACATGCCTACTTAGTGTCAATGTATTTTCAATGTAGTAAAGAATTTCAATAAATTACACACATAAACACACATTGTTGTGAGATATTTAACAATCATCTGGCCTGAATGCACACAGCAGATTTAAATAATAGTGACATGGAAAATGTGTGCCACGAGGACAGACTAAAGAAACGAGTGAGGGAAAAGTGAAATTATTATCACTAATATCACTAGGAGCCAAGATGGTGTAGTGGTTAGGGCGTTTGACTTGGGACCCGAAGGACGCGGGTTCGCGTCCCGGCCACTACACATCTTGGGGTGTCTATGAGTGCACACCTATTTCTCCAGCTCCCCGAGCGCCTTCTATGGCTGCTCACTGCACCACCTGGTAGGTGGTTGGGTTAAATGCAGAGACGAATTTCGTCTGTGTATGGGAAACATACACAGATGACAAAAAAGGACATTATTATTATTATTATTATTATTATTATTTAACAATGATAATAATACAATTTCTTCAATTCCTAATATCCTGCAACCCTACCAAGTATTAATAAAGGTCTATAAAAGTTTGTGTGGTGAACTGTGAATTGAAAGAAATGCAGCTGAAAACTGTGCAAATGTGCCTTATTCCAGAGGTTACGTGAGAGAGGTGGAACAAAGTGAAGGTAATAAAAAATATTGATCACTAGAAGCCATAAAGTGTCTGACAGGAGTTGTTGTGGCAGATACGGGCACTGACAGAGCGTCTTTGCAGGCATGTAAACCTGCAGGACATTATGTCACCATATTAGCGCTGATCGCTGCTGTATAATGGCCCCCAGCCCTCCCGGCTTGATTTAGATTCAGCACGGCAAATGAAGCGTAGCTCTAATAAATGCACCTGTTGGAAATATGATAATTGCCCCTCTGATGGCTGACATTTTTTTCTTTTCTCGCCGTTGCAGAAAAGATTTTTTGATGCATGCATGCAAGTGCCTTTTTTGTGTGTGCATCAGTCAGGAGTTCAAAAGGGTTCGGTCATTATTGTTGCTTGTGGCGGCGGGGGGTTTGAGGGATGCGGGCTTTGCAAGCTTCTGTATGTATCTGCAGTTACTCACACATCAGCATCTTTTTAACTGTACTGAGTGGGAGCAACGTGGAGTGTGTGTGTGTGCGGGAACATGCGTGCGCACACACGAGCCTCATTAAACACGCAGTCGTTTCATAAGACTGACCCTCCAGGAGCGGTGGGTGGACCGAACACGATGCGCTCAAATGAGCAAACAAATCCAAAAGTTTACAGTATCATGAGCTGGGAATTTGTAGCATGTTAAAAATACTTATTGCATTTACAGTCTCTGCCACGAGTTGCTTCAACATGCCTCACACGGCTTCCCTCAACTTTGTGCTGCACTCGTTTCAGCCTTCTTTGTGCTAGGCTTGTTATAACAACCTCCGGCTAGTCGAGATGTTGTTTTTTTTTTTCCTTTTTCGAGCGCGCCTGTGTTAATGTCATCACATTAACTGTGTGCGCTCTCATGTACCATCAGGAGATTGCTGTACATGGGAGCAGGATATATGCATATGTGCATGAGGATGCCATTGCTTCTGTCTCATTAGCAGCATTGCCGAGGCCCTGAGCTGCTTCATGCGCTCCATTGGGACAGCTGATGAGGCCTGACTATGTGACCTTTAACAACCTAATCAACTTTTAACACCTCGCCTTCGCCTGCCTTATTGCCATTCTTCTCCCTGCCATTCACCGTCATGGCCGCATCCCTTTTTTCTTTCTTCCTTTTTTTTTTGTTGTCCTTATTTTCCTGATCTTCTGTAATAGTACAGATGAAGCGGCAATGTAAACACACAGCAGCTGTCTCGGGAGAGAAGTGCAGATTTATTGTAATCGCTTGTCTCTTTCCTCACTCTTGACCTTCTCTTTTCTCCCTTTTTTTTTATCTCTTAGTGTCCTCTTCTCCCTGCAAAAAAAAAAAACTCAAGTTGTAGCAAAGATAAACAATGAATAGAAAACTGTTTTAACTTGGAAATCATAGTTTAGTGCTCTTTTTGTTCTAGATATGTAGGATTTTCAGCTTCACTGGATAGATTTCATTAAATTAAATAAGATCTGGTTTCAAGCAAAGGTTCAGAACATCCATAACTACGTGCACTTCTACCAAAATAATAAAAGGTCGCGTATCCCCATTTTCTCCTAGTTATCCCATTTCACATAAAAATAATTACAGCAGATACAAAGCCACTGAAGTCTTGCACCCTCTAACACCTTGTGAGTTAAACAGGCTTTTAACGTGGACTGCTGGACAGTAAGCGACGGGGTCACAATCTTGTCGGATCTGTTAAACTGGGTTTTAAGAGCATGCACTTTCTGCACTCTGCTCATATTTTACTAGAATTAATTGCTCAGGAATTTGCACCAGGAGTTCATTTAATCTGGATGAAAGCGTTTATTTTCCATCTCAACTTCTTTCTTATTTTTAGGCAAAGCCATGTCGGCTTTCTTCACTCGCTCGTAATATTGTTTGTGTATCTCCGTTATCTGTGGTCCGACTTCTTTCTGCGGAGGCAAGTGGTGAGCAAACTCCTCCAACTACCGCGAACGTCACAAAGACTTAAAAACCTGTGCCATCTAAAAGAATCAGAAATATTAGAAAACCTGCAGGTTTTGTAAAGAACCCACTGTTTGAAAGGACAGTCTGGTGGTTTTTGCTGAAATGTTGTGTCATATACCGGTAATTATATTAGTTAGTACCTTATAAGGGGTGATATTTGTCATACGTCACAGAGAATGAAGGAATGGTAGTTTCCTTCAGTGTAACAGTTAGCCAAACAAGAGCCTGTTTTTTTTAAATTATATTTTAAGTTTATTAAACAACTATTTTTCAAAAATATCGTACAGGTAGAGTAGTCCCTCGATTCACATGGGGGTTACGTTCCACGCACCACCACGATAGGTGAAAAAGCGCAAAGTAGGAACGCTGTATTTATTTTAGTATTTATATTTTTTAAGACTTTATTAACCATTCCCACACTGCAATTTTCTAAACACGTCATTTCAACAACATACGTATATGTATTGTACAGTACCTCAACATTTTGCTCACCAGCTCTGCAGAACAGAAGCTCGGTTCCGGACGGGCTTCGTTACGGTTCTAACTTCCCGCATCGACGAAGCCCACCACCCCGTCCATGTTGGTGTGCACGTGGGTAATTGAGTTTCAGGAAGCTTCAGGATTATTTGGAACGTCCTGCCAGTTCTGTGAGCTTCATAGTATAGATTTATGTTGCAAAACATTTCCTCTATTTCGGCAGAAAGCAGCAGCCTGAAACACTGTTGGCTTCTGGGTAGTGTAGTTCTTTTGACTGGCGTTACAGTATAAGCTTATTGAAAGAAAACTACAAAATGGCGGCACCTGTCCCAAGTATTTTTTTCAATAACTTTTTATCCCGTATGGTCCCAATCACGTGAGCAATATTAAAGTTGACAAGTGAAAAACTGTGAAAGAGCGAGTCTGCGAAAGTCGAACCTCCAAGTATCGATGGACTATTGTATTATAGAGCTGGTAAATCCGGTTCACTTTATGAATCCGTGAAATCTGAATCACTCACTAAACTAACCTGGTTCACTTGAGTCTCTTGAGTCGTTCACACTGCAACTGGGTGAGTTGGCTAACTCACAGACTTAGAGGAAGTCTGCCAGATTACATGGATGATACAAGGTAATTTAGACGTTGAATTTGTGGATCGTGGTTCAGTTTGAGGGTACGACTCTTTAACCCGGGTAAGTCAGAAACCAGCCAGCTATACGTCCATTCATTCATCCATCATGTTTATCTGCTTCTTCCCTTTTGAGTTGCAGGGGGTCACTGGTATCCATAGCCAGCCATCCTTGTGCAAGAGCTGGGGGACACCCTGGACAGGTCCAAGTCCATCACAGGGACACATAGAGACAAACAACCATTCACTGTCTCACTCACACCTATAGGGGCAATTTAGTTACCAGTCAGCCTAACATGCATGTTTTTGTCTGTGGGAGGAAACTGGAGTACCTGGAGAAAACCCACGCATGAACAGAGAGAACACATAAACTCCACCCAGACAGGTCCCCAGCCGGGTTTTGAACTGGCAACTTTCTCGCTGAGAGGCAGCAGCTGTACCAACTGAGCCACCCCCAGCTGTACTTCATTAGCTAATTTTACACTTTTGCATAAAACTGCTGATTTAACCGCTGCTTCCTCAACTGAACAGTAGTAACACAAATATTAAGAAAGAAGCAACAAAACTAAACAAGATGAAGATGGCCACATTTGACAGTTAAAAAAATATATATATATATCTTGTAGTCACACCTTTTACACTCAAGCAGCTACTTAATTAGAACATGTCAGTGCCCGTGACAACATGTCTAACCTGGGTTTAGAGTTTGGGTCTGCATCCTGACTTTGACCCGCTGCTCGGTTACCTGTATGTCACTGGAAAGTGTTACAAATAAAATAAATCCAAAGATGTTACAGAAAAATATGTTCATTTTAAACTTGATGCCGGCAGAAGTTAGGATGTGTGAACAACATGGCAGAGTTGTGTAATATACTCAGCGGGATATGTCGCACTAATAAGAACAACTGATTTATGGCTGGGTTTAAAAGAAGAACCCCAGAGAGTTGTTCGGAGTTAGTAACGAGGAAGGGTTTATCATTCCGTGAAAGTTTGTTGGCAAATAGTGCATTTTAAAGAGAACATTCAGCGAAGCAAAATTGAAAAGTAATAAAAAAAAAGAAAAAAAAGAAATGTGAAGAAATCTCATAATTCCTGCAAAGATGCTGTAAATTCATAACTGAATGGTTGTAATCCCCAGAGCCTCGGGCAGAGCGGCCTTTACAGAAATAAATAAATA
>JBBPBX010013855.1:0-13124 GCA_038048925.1 Garcialebias charrua | reverse complement strand
TTGTTTTATGAAAATGTTATCAAGCTGTCTCTGACAGGTTTTTAATTACTATTTGTGCTAGTCTTATCACACAGTAAGGGGAAAAAAGTAATAGTCTGATCAGTTTTTCTGGAAGCTTTTGGCAACCAATGATTATCAACTTGTCTTTTAGGGTAACATATATTTTTGAAGACCTCTCAAGATTAGGAAAATTTACATAACTAGTGTTCATAGTGTTTTTAGAAACCACATTTTAGAAGTGGACATCGGGGGCAGTTCCCTTGGATTGGCAGACTGGGGTGGTGGTTCCCCTATTAAAAAAGGGGGACCGTAGGGTGTGTTCCAACTATAGGGGGATCACACTCTTAAGCCTCCCTGGTAAGGTCTATTCAGGGGTTCTGGAGAGGAGGGTCCGTCGGATAGTCGAACCTCGGATTCAGGAGGAGCAGTGTGGTTTTCGTCCTGGTCGTGGAACACTGGACCAGCTCTACACCCTCAGCAGGGTCCTGGAGGGTGCGTGGGAGTTTGCCCAACCAGTTTACATGTGCTTTGTGGACTTGGAGAAGGCATTCGACCGCGTCCCTCGGGGGGTTCTGTGGGGGGTACTCCGGGAGTATGGGGTACCAGGCCCTTTGATAAGGGCTGTTAGGTCCCTGTACGACCGGTGTCAGAGCTTGGTCCGCATTGCCGGCAGTAAGTCAGGCTCGTTTCCGGTGAGAGTTGGACTCCGCCAAGGTTGCCCTTTGTCACCGATTCTGTTCATAACTTTTATGGACAGAATTTCTAGGCGCAGCCAAGGTGTTGAGAGGATCCGTTTTGGTGACCTTAGAATCGCTTCTCTGTTTTTTGCAGATGATGTGGTCCTACTGGCTTCATCAGTTCGTGATTTACAACTTTCACTGGAGCGGTTTGCAGCCGAGTGTGATGCGGCCGGGATGAGGATCAGTTCCTCCAAATCCGAGGCCATGGTCTTGAGCCGGAAAAGGGTAGCATGCCCTCTCCGGGTCGGGGAGGAGGTCCTGCCCCAAGTGGAGGAGTTTAAGTATCTCGGGATCTTGTTCACGAATGAGGGAAAACTGGAGCGTGAGATCGATAGGCGGATAGGTGCAGCGTCCGCAGTGAAGCGGGCGCTGTACCGGTCTGTCGTGGTGAAGAGAGAGCTGAGTCGAAAGGCAAAGCTCTCAATTTACCGATCGATCTACGTTCCCACCCTCATCTATGGTCATGAGCTTTGGGTTATGACCGAAAGAACAAGATCTCGGATACAAGCGGCTGAAATGAGTTTTCTCCGCAGGGTGGCTGGACTCTCCCTTAGAGATAGGGTGAGAAGCTCAGTCATCCGGGAGGGACTCGGAGTAGAGCCGCTGCTTCTCCACATCGAGAGGAGCCAGTTGAGGTGGCTCGGGCATCTGGTTAGGATGCCTCCTGGACGCCTCCCTGGTGAGGTGTTCCGGGCATGTCCCACCGGGAGGAGACCCAGAGGAAGACCCAGGACGCGCTGGAGGGACTATGTTTCTCGGCTGGCCTGGGAACGCCTTGGGATTCCCCCGGAGGAGCTGCTCCAAGTGGCTGGGGAGAGGGAAGTCTGGGCCTCCCTACTTAGGCTGCTACCCCCGCGACCCGACCCCGGATAAGCGGAAGAAGATGGATGGATGGATGGATGGATTTTAGAAGTGTGACTTTTATTATCTGCCACCATATATGTGCATGATGGTGTAATTGCCTTTGTCTCTGTGTAAGTTTGTCTGGCTATTAGCAAAATATCTTTACAGATACTGAGACAAACTTTGGTGTGATAGTAGCTGAAATGTATCCACATCACATATTTTGATCTAAAAAAATGGGAACAATGGGACATTATGCCTAAAGGAATGCAATACAGTGGTCCCTCGTTTATCACGGGGGATCCGTACCCTGAAGACCCGCGATAAGTGAAAAACTGCAAAGGAGGAATAGTAGTACAAGTAGTAAGTAGTAGTTTATATATATATATATAGATATAGATATAGATATAGATATAGATATATAGATATAGATATATATATAGATATAGATATATAGATATATATAAAGGCATTTTAAACTATTCACACACTCTTGCAATATTCTAAACAATGGCCCTCATGCACGAACCGTTCGTACGCACAGATTTGTTCTTAAACTGTGCGTACGAGTGATTTAGGATCATTTGTGGCATTCAACAATGTTTTCGTATCCTAAGATTTTTTTCAGATACGAACAAAATTTACGAGTGGTCCGGACCTGTCGTATATTTTAGGAGCGTCAGTCTGCTGTCATCCAGACGGAATTTCCCCACTAATAACTTCATATTTCGTTATTTAGAAAATATTTTGGGTTTAAAAAAATCACGCACCATAATTATTCTTGACAATAGGTTATTCTGTTTGAATTAGAATTATAATTTTAAGTTTAATTTGTCTGGTGTGTCGCGCAGGCTTCAGTGAGTCGTGCGCTCCCCTTGGTCATCAAAGCCCTCCTCATATTAACACCCAGGTACATAAAATTCCCATACACCGCCGCAGAACAAGTACGAATTAAGACTGATTTTCATGCTATTGCTGGACTGCTGTGCCAAACACCATCGGAGCAATAGATTATTATATCTGATTCGAAATATAACCTGCAGAATGTGGTTGCGCGATGACCAGGAGGAGCGCGCATGACTCATTTGTGCTGCAAAACATGTTGGCACGCGTCTTGCAGCATGGCATTTATTGTCCACCATCTCAGACTATTCCTTGACCACCTCCTGTCCGTGCTGCGGCGAGACGTTTGTTTGAAGCCATTTTCAGATCAAACCATTTATTCTTGATTTCTGATACTGTACGACCCACGGGAGACACAACATATGCACTACAATATTAATATGAAGTTAACTGTAGTTTCGAGACATTTTAAAATGCTTCTGTTCAAAAACACATCCGACACTTGCGGGGGGTGGGGGGTAGCGGTGCGCTCTTCTGAATAAGTGAAACTATAATGTAACACAGTTGTTTACACTAAAATTAAAAATATTTGACCATCCGACACTTGCGGGGGGTGGGGGGTAGCGGTGCGCTCTTCTGAATAAGTGAAACTATAATGTAACACAGTTGTTTACACTAAAATTAAAAATATTTGACCATCCGACACTTGCGGGGGGGGGGGGGTAGCGGTGCGCTCTTCTGAATAAGTGAAACTATAATGTAACACAGTTGTTTACACTAAAATTAAAAATATTTGACCATCCGACACTTGCGGGGGGGGGGGGTAGCGGTGCGCCACAGCGCGACTGAGAGCAGAACTTCAATCTCCGAACGCGTGAAGTTCTTCTTTTTACTTCTTGATTTTGAATGAATGGACACTTCCTGCTGTCAAAAGGCAGGAAACGTGGCCTTATATGGTGTTTTGAGGGGTGGGAATTATGTAAATGACCTCTCCGCGAGCACGCGCAGGTGGATAGAACAGGTGGGATTCATTAAATTTACGCAGCTCGTTTACACACTTTTCCTGTGGATAGAAGAGTTTGTTGAATCTGACGTGGCATGTTCGTACGAACGCTTCGTACGAACAAAAGTAGGAGAAATTTAGGATAAAAGGCAAGCTGTGCTGTGCTTGAGTGGTTCAAATCTTACCTGTCTGGGAGAACTTTTTCTGTCATGATAGGCGATCTGTCCTCCTCTTCATCAACCCCTCTGACCTCTGGCGTACCACAGGGATCTATTCTAGGGCCAGTCCTCTTCTCTCTTTACATGCTGCCATTAGGATCAATCATTGCACGTCATAACCTGTCTTTTCACATGTATGCAGACGATTTACAAATCTATCTGCCAGTCACTCCCAACCCCTCACCCAGTTCAAACACTCTTGTCAACTGCTTAAATGACATTAAGCACTGGCTCTCTCAAAACTTCCTCCACCTAAACACAGATAAAACTGAATGCATTTTATTTAGTGCACCTGGTGACACCAGCAACATCCTTCCCAGTCCCAGTGTTGGTTTTCCCCTCCCCCATTTCAACCCGGTGGTCAGAAATCTTGGAGTGCAGCTTGACTCCAACTTAAAGTTTGATAAACAGATCAGTTCTGTTGTCAAGACCAGCTTTTTCCAGCTCCGTCTGCTCTCCAAAGTCAAGTCATTTCTCAGCCGTGGTGATCTGGAGAAGGCCATCCATGCCTTTGTGACCTCCAGACTTGACTATTGTAATGCTTTGTATGTTGGTATTAATCAATCCTCCATCTCCCGTTTACAGCTTGTACAGAACTCTGCCGCGCGCTTTTTGACCAACACACGAAAATATGAACACATCACTCCTGTCCTGTCCTCTCTACACTGGCTCCCGGTTCAGTTCAGGATACAGTTCAAGCTGCTCCTGTTTGTTTTCAAAGCTCTGAATGGACTTGCTCCTCTGTACATCTCAGAACTTTTGAAAGCCCATCAGCCCGGCAGAGATTTACGATCTGCCAGTCAACACCTGCTGGAGGTGCCTCGCTCAAGGTACAAACAATGGGGAGACCGGTCATTTTCTGTTGCCGGCCCAAAAGCCTGGAACAGCCTCCCCCTTGAGCTGCGTGCCACCTCTGATCTGACTCTGTTCAAAACCAGACTGAAGACCCACTTGTTCAAAAAAGCTTTCAGTGTGTAACTTTTATTACTTTTGGTATTTTAATATGTAGCATTTTTTATTTCCATTGCCTTTTTATTTCCACTTGTTCAAATAAGCTTCCAGTGTGTAACTTTTATTACTTTTGGTATTTTAATATGTAACATTTTTTATTTCCATTGCCTTTTTATTTCCACTTGTTCAAAAAAGCTTTCAGTGTGTAACTTTTATTACTTGTGTTATTTTAGTGTTATTTTAGTATGTAGCATTTTTTATTTCCATTGCCTTCTTTTATTGCTGTTGTTTCTTATTCTATTTTCATTGATTTATTGTTCCAGTTTATTCATCTTTTTATCCTGTTAAGCACCTTGGTCAATGCAAGGCATTGTAGGAAGGTGCTATACAAATCAAGTTTATTATTATTATTATTATAAAAATACGAACATGTTCGTGCATGAGGGCCATTGTTTCTAAACTCTAGTTGCTCTAAAAGAGCACATAATGCCATGATGATTTCAACTCCCTGCCTCCTCTGCTCTTTGCCACTTGCAAGAGCTCTTGGCCGTGCCCACTTCTCCACTGCAGCAGGAAGTTTATGCTGCAGTATGGACTACACAAAGGTGCAGGAGGTGCTAAATAATTTCAAATAATTTATTTTAAATAAAAATGACATGCCAATCGTGCGGCTCTTCCATCAGTTAGCCAATTTTGTGTCATGTCCAACCTTATTTTGAAAACCTGCAATAGAGCGAGTCCACAATAAACAAACCACCAAGTAGCAGGGACTACTGTATTTTAAATTATATTTTAGTATTCATTTGTTTGCCTTGTGCTCTTTTTGTGGATAATTGTTGTTTTGTTGTCTCACTTTCTCTTTTCTTTCTTTCTCTCTATTTAAAAAAAAATAAAAATACATATTGGAGTGAGAGGATGGTTATAAGGTGTGAAGGGAGTCCATCTATAAATGGAAAAAAAAAAGTATTCATTTTAATAAGAGCAACAGTTTACATACATATGTTTTAGTATTACAGGTACCTTTTAGCCTAAACAAACTAATTAAGAATTATTAATCAATAATTATCTGACATCAAGTGTTAACAACTTTGAAAAATAAAATAAAGCATTAATGTGTTAGCCTTAGTACAGAGGTCATGGCCTTAAACTACAAAGTGCACACTGCAGTTACTTTAACTATTTACAGACTGACAAATGCAGACTAAGAAATCATTGAAAGAGAAGCAAAACTCTGTAAAAGGCTGTCATGGTTTATTGCTTCAGTGCAGAACAAATCCAGCCAATTGATGAATTGATGCAATGAAGCTCATGCTGAGCTGAACTCCTGATGTGTGTTTACATGCTACGCCTACTTTACCGTGGTGCTGACCACCAGCCAGAGCCCGAGCTATTTACATAGGCTACATCTTGATAACTTGTGATAGAGTAGCCCATGTTTCCACGAATAAACCAATTACCCAGTGGTCTTCAATCCTGGTCCTGGAGCAGATTTTCTTTACTACCATTTGCTTTAATTGCCTTCACTTGCCATTTCTGGTGGGAATCAGTCCGTGATTGAACCGAAACAAGCCGAGCTCTCAATTCAGAGTATTTGGACAGAAAGCTGCTGACCTCAGGTGCCTTATTGCAAACAGTATTTGAGGGCAAATACAAAAAGAAAACCTAACATTTGTCTTCTGGTTACCGGTACTTGTAAGAGAAAATTAGTTTTGTTACAGTGCAAGATTTATAAAGCCAAAGTAGACACTAAACAAACAAAAACAATATTTCTCAAGTGCATCATCCACTAAAATCTAAAGAGGATAGTTCTCCTCAGTTTATGTTTGAATCAAGTCAAATGCAGCATCACTGATGTACTAACAAAGATCAACAGTTCATGCTCAATAATCCAGATACAAATCCAACAATGTTGAATTCAAATAGTTTGAACCATTTTGGCATGATTGCCTCAGAGGAGATGATGGGGGAAAGGGTGGGCCCCAGAAACCATCTTATCCCCAGTAAACTGTTTTTTTTTTTTTCTTCACTATGGGAGTGTGGTATTTGTGGGACTTCAGTTTTGTTTGTGGCTTTTCGGACTGAAGAGGTCCTTCAAAAATGTCTGAGTAAAAAAAGAACCCGTCTAGATGACCGAACATTAAGATCCTCTATCTTTTCCCTGCAGGTTGTGTAAGTCCTCAAAGGAAAACAAGTGGACTTATTTCCAAATTAGAAAAAAGATACAGTATTCTGTTTACTTCCATTTTCTTCAATGCCAGAGTTTATGTTCTCTGTATTTCCTCTTAGGGAAAATGTAACTTAATTTGCTCTGTACTTTTAAAATCCACAAGTAGGTCCAACATAAATACTAAAAGGCCATACTTGTAAATTAAACACAGAGAACTAGGGGTGTAACGGTACGCTAAAATCACATATCGGTTCGGTTCAGTTTCAAGGAGGGCTCGGTTCGGTGAATTTTCGGTACAAAAAAGGCCAAAGTAAAGACTTACAAAATGTTTATTTTGAAAATGTGCCAAGTAAACAATATGTTTGTATAAAAATAAATAAAAGCAACCCATTTGGATGATATTTTAAATAAATGTCACCCTTTACAATAAATAAACTATACTAACAATAATAAAAGTCTTAATAAATACAATAACAGTCAGAACCAGAACAATAAGCAGCAACAGACCTTTTTTTTGTTTTTAACTCACAACTTTTTCTTGGACCTGCTCCCACCTTTACCTGGAAAAGTTCAGAGTTCAGTCATCACAGACTTCTCAGCTGGAGGTGATCTCTGGTGAATGATTTTCCTGAAGAGGAACTCAATGACATTCTCAGACAGCAAACAACACAAAGAGGTAAAAAAAAAAGAGTTAATAAGATGGTCATTTTAAATTAAAAAAGTGAATTAAATTATAATAATAGCAATACCTCTTCTTGAACGGTCATCGGTGGTTGCACAACCTCTTGTTCATCATCATCGGGGCAGGACTTTAAGTCGGCTCCAGGGCTTCTTGACAATCAGTTTTAGCTTTTTCATGAAGTGCTGCTACAACTTTTTGGCTGAAGTGTTGATGTGATGGGATGTCGTAGGCAGCGGGGCTCAAGAACTTTAAAGCTGGCGCATCAACAACAGAATACAGACGTAGATCCAGAGCTTTAAAAACTCCTACATCTTGTGTTATTGCTTTGGACCGATCTGGATTACCTGTGTAAAGGGGTTAATGGGGGGTCAGTTTAATACTGACCTCCTTCTTACCTTAATTTACTTATTCAGATTGAATAGTAATTTCACGGATTCTCTTCTTTTTCAGTTTATTCAATATTTCTGTGATCTTTATGATGGATAAATAAACAGAGCCATTAAGTGACAATGGACACGTTAACTTAGTTTGATATGTCAAAGAGACACTATCATTTATTTAAAATAAATCAACTAAATTAACACCATTACACTTGATTGACATGATTTCACTTTCTTTCAATTCAAATACGTCAGCACACTTAAATTCAACACAACAGACATAAATATTGGATGTTAACATATTTAGTCTGTGGGCTCTTTTAGCTTAAAAATATAGTTTCCAGCTTAGATAGAGAGGGGAAAGAGTAGGAGGAATAAGAGGTTGGAGAGATTAAGTTATTTATCTCGAGTGTAACCAGAGATGACACTTTCCATCCGACTTCGGCTAAATCCCAGGTACGTTTGTAAACCGCTCTTTACCTTTTGACGATGCGTCTGATAAAGATATTGCCAGCCTCCCAGGTGCACAGAGTCCTTCCGGCCCTCGTACGTCTGAACTGGTCGTTTACTTCCAACGTCTCCTCGGATCCGCGTCAGCCGTCAGAAACATGTGGCAGCTTCTGGCTGACTTCAAGACGAGATGTTTCTCAAAGAAAGTTCATTAAGAACTTTGGAGCTTTTGCTCGGGGAACTGGATGGAGGCGTCCATCAGTTCTAGCTGACAAGTTAGTCTTTGGCTCTTGACCAAGCTTGACCAGCTGCAAGGCAGAGAGCTTTCAGGTCTCCGTCCATTCAAACTCTCTGTCCATTCAAAGACTGAAGCGTTTCCGCACAGTTAGAACTTAAAAAGACAGGAACACAGAGAGGAGTTCACTTGCCTTATCATACCCAAGGTTAAAGCCAGAGCAGAGGGAAATGTTTAGGAACAGACAGAGAAAGCTGGAGCCTTGTTCATGAAAAACAACTGATTAAACTGTCTTCTTATTTCTAAACAAAACAGTCGGGTCTCTGTGACCCGATATTTCCCTTTAACACAGCAGTGGACACAGTTTAACTCTCACAGAATAACACAGCTTAAAAAGCACACATCATGAAAATGACAAAAGTTATTCTTTTGATCACATTAGAATAAAATCAAAGATAGAAATAGTCTCTTTTGGTGACTATATTTATCAGATTATAGCTAAATGAATGATTATGTAGTAAATGTCTTGCTTTACTGAGTGGTCAGTAAAGGTCATCACTGGACAGTTCAAAAACCTTAATTTGACCCTGGGTAGGTCCATTACATCTCCCCCCTTTTGGAAGCCATCGCCAGTCCTTGGGGATGGGGTCCAACACGAAAGGAAACCTTGAACTGTCTTTGATCTTGAAGTAATCCAGCAAGTGGAAAAGAAAAATCAAAAATTATAATCCCATAAAGTTTTGGAAATTCCATACTGTTCGGAGGTAATCCCATTGCGGTAAGCTTTTAATCCCTTGGAAAACTGAGTCTGTTAACTCTTGGAAAACAAAGTCTGTGATCCTTTGGAAAACAAAGTCTTATAATCCACAGCGATAATCCCACAGCAGTAATTCCACCACGATTAGAGTTGGTGATTTCATCAGCAACAATTGTTTTCATAATCAGCATGTAGAGGGGATCCCTCGATTGACGCAGAGGAGGCGACCCTTGGATGAAGGTTGAAGACCAAGCGTTGGAGCTGCAGGTCCCCACATCGAAGGTTGTTGGCTGGTTGGTTTCCAGTCAGTGCCACTCTGGTTCTATGTGTCATGCAATTATGTGGTTTTTTAAGGTGGGCTTATGATTGGGATTTTACATTAAGCCTTACCTATATGCACCTGGTATGTAAGCTATCATGGTTTAGATCAGCTACACTTACCAATTAAGGGGTGGATCAATTCTGTAAATTAGATATAGGGATCTATACCTATAGAATTTTGGAGGGCTTCTGTAACGAAGGCCTCTAATTCCAAACTATTCCTCCATTCACTAATTAGTTTAGGTTAAACTAAAGTAGAAAAATGAAATATAGTTTGATCTAGAAGTTCTGCAGGTTTTAATGAAATTTTGCAGGTTCTGGTGAAGTTCTGCAGGTTCTGGTGAAGTTCTGCAAGTTCTGATGAAGTTCTGCAGGTTCTGGTGAAGTTCTGCAGGTTCTGGTGAAGTTCTGCTGGTTCTGATGAAGTTCTGCAGGTTTTAATGAAGTTCTGCAGGTTCTGGTGAAGTTCTGCAGGTTCTGGTGAAGTTCTGCTGGTTCTGGTGAAGTTCTGCAGGTTCTGATGAAGTTCTGCAGGTTCTGGTGAAGTTCTGCAGGTTCTGATGAAGTTCTGCAGGTTCTGGTGAAGTTCTGCAGGTTCTGGTGAAGTTCTGCAGGTTCTGGTGAAGTTCTGCAGGTTCTGGTGAAGTTCTGCTGGTTCTGGTGAAGTTCTGCAGGTTTTAATGAAGTTCTGCAGGTTCTGGTGAAGTTCTGCAGGTTCTGATGAAGTTCTGCAGGTTCTGGTGAAGTTCTGCAGGTTCTGATGAAGTTCTGCAGGTTCTGGTGAAGTTCTGCAGGTTCTGGTGAAGTTCTGCAGGTTCTGGTGAAGTTCTGCAGGTTCTGATGAAGTTCTGCTGGTTCTGGTGAAGTTCTGCAGGTTTTAATGAAGTTCTGCAGGTTCTGGTGAAGTTCTGCAGGTTTTAATGAAGTTCTGCAGGTTCTGGTGAAGTTCTGCAGGTTCTGATGAAGTTCTGCAGGTTCTGGTGAAGTTCTGCAGGTTCTGTGAAGTTCTGCTGGTTCTGATGAAGTTCTGATGAAGTTCTGATGAAGTTCTGCAGGTTCTGTTGAAGTTCTGCTGGTTCTGATGAAGTTCTGCAGGTTCTGTTGAAGTTCTGCTGGTTCTGATGAAGTTCTGATGAAGTTCTGATGAAGTTCTGCCGGTTCTGATGAAGTTCTGCAGGTTTTGGTGAAGTTCTGCTGGTTCTGGTGAAGTTCTGCAGGTTCTGGTGAAGTTCTGCAGGTTCTGGTGAAGTTCTGCTGGTTCTGGTGAAGTTCTGCAGGTTTTAATGAAGTTCTGCAGGTTCTGGTGAAGTTCTGCAGGTTCTGGTGAAGTTCTGCAGGTTCTGGTGAAGTTCTGCAGGTTCTGATGAAGTTCTGCAGGTTCTGGTGAAGTTCTGCAGGTTCTGATGAAGTTCTGCAGGTTCTGGTGAAGTTCTGCAGGTTCTGGTGAAGTTCTGCAGGTTCTGGTGAAGTTCTGCAGGTTCTGGTGAAGTTCTGCTGGTTCTGATGAAGTTCTGCAGGTTTTAATGAAGTTCTGCAGGTTCTGGTGAAGTTCTGCAGGTTCTGATGAAGTTCTGCAGGTTCTGGTGAAGTTCTGCAGGTTCTGATGAAGTTCTGCAGGTTCTGGTGAAGTTCTGCAGGTTCTGGTGAAGTTCTGCAGGTTCTGATGAAGTTCTGCAGGTTCTGGTGAAGTTCTGCAGGTTCTGATGAAGTTCTGCAGGTTCTGGTGAAGTTCTGCAGGTTCTGGTGAAGTTCTGCAGGTTCTGGTGAAGTTCTGCAGGTTCTGGTGAAGTTCTGCAGGTTCTGGTGAAGTTCTGCAGGTTCTGGTGAAGTTCTGCAGGTTCTGGTGAAGTTCTGCAGGTTCTGGTGAAGTTCTGCTGGTTCTGGTGAAGTTCTGCAGGTTTTAATGAAGTTCTGCAGGTTCTGGTGAAGTTCTGCAGGTTCTGATGAAGTTCTGCAGGTTCTGGTGAAGTTCTGCAGGTTCTGGTGAAGTTCTGCAGGTTCTGGTGAAGTTCTGCAGGTTCTGGTGAAGTTCTGCAGGTTCTGGTGAAGTTCTGCTGGTTCTGGTGAAGTTCTGCAGGTTTTAATGAAGTTCTGCAGGTTCTGGTGAAGTTCTGCAGGTTCTGATGAAGTTCTGCAGGTTCTGGTGAAGTTCTGCAGGTTCTGGTGAAGTTCTGCAGGTTCTGGTGAAGTTCTGCAGGTTCTGATGAAGTTCTGCAGGTTCTGGTGAAGTTCTGCAGGTTCTGGTGAAGTTCTGCAGGTTCTGATGAAGTTCTGCAGGTTCTGGTGAAGTTCTGCAGGTTCTGGTGAAGTTCTGCAGGTTCTGGTGAAGTTCTGCAGGTTCTGGTGAAGTTCTGCAGGTTCTGATGAAGTTCTGCAGGTTCTGGTGAAGTTCTGCAGGTTCTGGTGAAGTTCTGCAGGTTCTGATGAAGTTCTGCTGGTTCTGGTGAAGTTCTGCAGGTTTTAATGAAGTTCTGCAGGTTCTGGTGAAGTTCTGCAGGTTCTGATGAAGTTCTGCAGGTTCTGATGAAGTTCTGCAGGTTCTGGTGAAGTTCTGCAGGTTCTGGTGAAGTTCTGCAGGTTCTGGTGAAGTTCTGCTGGTTCTGGTGAAGTTCTGCAGGTTTTAATGAAGTTCTGCAGGTTCTGGTGAAGTTCTGCAGGTTCTGATGAAGTTCTGCAGGTTCTGGTGAAGTTCTGCAGGTTCTGGTGAAGTTCTGCAGGTTCTGATGAAGTTCTGCAGGTTCTGGTGAAGTTCTGCAGGTTCTGGTGAAGTTCTGCAGGTTCTGGTGAAGTTCTGCAGGTTCTGTTGAAGTTCTGCTGGTTCTGATGAAGTTCTGATGAAGTTCTGATGAAGTTCTGCAGGTTCTGTTGAAGTTCAGCAGGTTCTGGTGAAGTTCTGCAGGTTCTGGTGAAGTTCTGCAGGTTCTGGTGAAGTTCTGCAGGTTCTGTTGAAGTTCTGCAGGTTCTGGTGAAGTTCTGCAGGTTCTGGTGAAGTTCTGCTGGTTCTGGTGAAGTTCTGCAGGTTCTGTTGAAGTTCTGCAGGTTCTGGTGAAGTTCTGCAGGTTCTGGTGAAGTTCTGCTGGTTCTGGTGAAGTTCTGCAGGTTTTAATGAAGTTTTGCAGGTTCTGGTGAAGTTCTGCAGGTTCTGGTGAAGTTCTGCAAGTTCTGATGAAGTTCTGCAGGTTCTGGTGAAGTTCTGCAGGTTCTGGTGAAGTTCTGCTGGTTCTGATGAAGTTCTGCAGGTTTTAATGAAGTTCTGCAGGTTCTGGTGAAGTTCTGCAGGTTCTGGTGAAGTTCTGCTGGTTCTGGTGAAGTTCTGCAGGTTCTGATGAAGTTCTGCAGGTTCTGGTGAAGTTCTGCCGGTTCTGATGAAGTTCTGCAGGTTCTGGTGAAGTTCTGCAGGTTCTGGTGAAGTTCTGCAGGTTCTGGTGAAGTTCTGCAGGTTCTGGTGAAGTTCTGCTGGTTCTGGTGAAGTTCTGCAGGTTTTAATGAAGTTCTGCAGGTTCTGGTGAAGTTCTGCAGGTTCTGATGAAGTTC
>JBBPBX010013854.1:25608-41318 GCA_038048925.1 Garcialebias charrua | reverse complement strand
TGTTCCCCGGGGTCACATGCGCACTCCCTGCATCACTCCGGGCAGGGGCACAACTACATATTTTTGAGGTGGATGCAAAAACATCAACCCCCCCCCCACACACACACGCTCCTGTAGTAATACAACCTTGACCTAGAAAATGTAGCTCTTACTGGTTTGGCCTGTGAAGCCAGGAGCCACTGAGAGTGACGGAGTGGAGGCATAAGTTAGATTAAAATGTCAGAAAGGATAAGAAGGTTAGTTTAAGATGCCAGTATTCATGATACAGCAGATTTAAACTTTCTTAACTCATTAACAACACTGTTTTATGATTAAAACAAACGTCATCACAGCATCACATATGGAAACTACTAATGATAATAGTATGATTAAAACAAACGTCATCACAGCATCACATATGGAAACTACTAATGATAATAGCAAAAACAGATATTATTCATCTTGATTATTAAATAGGACAAAAAACAAAAAGTCTCTGGGTGTGGAGATTGTCCTGACCTCAAACTAAAATGAGATAAACAGTGTCACTGAATCTTCACTGCAGGTTTGAGAAGAAGAATGAATAATGATCAACATTTTGAAATAACATTTGCTATTCAGCATGAATTAAACAGTTTGAAATAAACAGTCTTTGACTATCAAACATTGGATTCAATAATGCTTGTATTACAAGTAACAAGGTTATTCATTTGATGACATTTGAATGAACAAAAATTAAAGGAAGTCTCTAGGTGACTTATTTGTGTTTTGATTCAAATTAAAGTAATAAAAGTGTTACTGTCCCTTCAGGAATTAACTCCCAGAAAAGGTCATCAACGAGAGCGATTAGAAACCAGGGTGTGTCCACTACACTCCTTTTTACCTGCGCCTCATAAAGCTTTCCTCCCTTAGTCATGCAGTTAGAAAATACAGTAGCAATATTACATATTTTTTTAAATGTTACATATTATATTAGCCTGGTTAAAACCAGACCCTGTCCTTCACTTCGCTTCGGACAAGAGTCTGGGATCTCTTAATAGAAAACCGATTCTTGCTGGAGGCGTGGCCTCTGCTGAGGAACAAGACCATTGGATCTTAGAACATTTTTGAACAGGAAAAGCATTCTGCTCCCTCCCCCTCAGAGCCATATATGGTCTGCTTCCTCTGCTCTCGTGAACTTGAGATCTGCTCCACTCCCTGCTGCATGTCGTCTCGCTACCACTGGATATTCTGTGTTTATGGAAATAAAACGTCTTAAAAAATAAAAATAAAACCATGTAGCTCTGGTCCAGCTCACCATAAGGCCAGAAAATATGCAGGGACTCGGGCAGCAACGTAAAACCCAAGTTTAATTCTCTCGTGACAACCTGAGGCTCTTCCTCGTTCATTTCACTCAGCAGAGGGAGAGGAGGAGGGAGGAGGGAGCGATTACTTGACTTTTTACAAAAAAACTCCAGAAAACTCCAGATAAGGGATTAAGAAGGGGAAATTAATACATTTGTGTCAGATATAAAACAGTCCTGCTGCATCGCTTTGAATAAGAACATGCGGGTGCTCGCTGGCTGCGCACTGGGACAGGACAGGTAGGGGCGTGGGTTAGGGGCCAAAAGCTCCGCTCCTTCTGTTCTCTGATTGGTCCGGTCAAAAATCTACCGGAGAAATCCTTGTGGATGGGAGAAGTCCCAGACTGAGCAGTGAAGGGAAATGAGAATTGAGCGGAGCTGCGTAGGAGGGCGAGGGCCAGGCTAATATTATATCAGGTGATCATTTCAATCATAAACAAATAAGAAGTTTAATAAAGTAAAAATGTATAACAGTAGTGGTAATCAGTGCTCAACATTTTATGTAGCAAAATATGAAATCTTAACAGCCTGGAGTCCATGTCAGAGTTTTAACATTTATGACAATTAAACTGTTACTTTCCATGAAAGAAGACAATGAAAGATGGGCATCAGAAATTCAAACCATCATGGTATACAGTATAGGTTTTTGTTGCCTCCCTAATGTAATTATTCCTACCTGATGTCATCACTTGTCTCCTCTATCACTGACCTCGTGTCTGTCTCCTTCACCCTTTGTCTGTGGCATTCTGCACTGTCATATGGTCAAAAACGCATTATACTGTATATTAGTTATAAAAATTACAGATCTTAATACAGTTTAAAAAAATAATGTTTACATGTTATTGCTTGGGATTAAGTAGCTTTTCCCTCACTTCCACCTGCATTTGACCAACCTGTTGCCTTCCCCAGTCTGTCCTGATTCTTCCTCTGTCATCTTCTCTTCCTTCTCTCTGTAGTGGACACACCCTGGTCTCTAATCGCTCTCACTAACACAAATAAGTCACCCAGGGTGTGTCCACTACATCTCCATCCTCACAGCAGAAAGACATTAATTTTGTGTTAAAGCTGCTCTCTGCGATTTCTGTATGACCAAAACACTTGGAAAAATTTTGAACAGGAAAAGCCTTCTGCTCCCTCCGCCTTTCTCTCTGGCTGACCTGCAACTCCGCCTCCTTAGCTCCTCCTCCTCCCAGCGCTGCAGGCTGGGACAGGCGGGGGATGAGCTGTGTGAAGCTGACACCCCACCCACATGAACAAAACTCTGTTTTTATTGGCTGGTTCAAAAAACTCTGTTTTTATTGGCTGGTTAACGGCTGGTCACTGTGGGTTTTTATAAATGCTTTTATTACCACCGGGAGACGCCAGAGGACTATAGTTTTTTCAGAGATTACTTGTCAAACATATATCTATCATAAAATAGTGGCAGAGTGAAGAAATATGTTTAAAAAATAACTTACATACTGATCCTTTAAGTAGGTTTAAAAATACAGCAGTCAAACCACAATAGAAATTAAACTTTAATTTAAATGATCTCCTTGCTGGATAACAGTTACTGACTGGACATTTCATCTGATCTGACTTACCAGATACATCACAACACACACACCACTGTAGTGATATTAAATAAGACATTTAAACTCGTGTCCCTCTGCCAAAAAAGTTGGTAACATGGGTCACCAACCTTTTTGAGTCTAAGGCCTATAGTGACACTGAGGACTAATTTGTCTGATACACACATAAACTTGTACAACTCATCTTTAATTAAAGAATCAATAATAATAAATGTACATATGAGTGAATAAATTGCAGCACTGAGGGCTAATGGTGAATCCAGACCGAATGCGTTTTCTACTGCAGGAGCGTCCGGTTTACATGCAAAGTCAATGGGGGACGCACCTCCAGGCGCCTCCTGGCATCTGGCGTCACGTCGCGTGCGTGTTGAGCGTGCTGGAGAGCGTTTTCCGTGCACGTGAACCCGCGTCAGCCTCCAAAGCCCGCCTCCAACATGCTGAAGATTTTCGCCGTTCAAACTCGTGAACGCGTGTCCGACCAATCAGGAGAGTCGGGTGGAGGAGAAAGGGGGAGTCCGCTATGTGACGCGGAAACGAGGGGGCGGGGGTAATGCGCAACTATGTGACGTATTGTTTGTGGGACACAGGAAAGACCCGCGAGGTCGTGTACTATGGAAGAGAAACTTATTGTAGCTGTGTGTTCGCGACAATTCCTTCACGACCAGTCAAGTCTGCTCTACAGGGACAAAAATAAAAAGCTCCTTGCCTGGCGGAGTGCAGAGAGGAACTCGGTATACCGGTAAGCTCCTCCCCCCCGCCGCCGCAACGTAGCCACAATTTCACGTTCTGGTTTGGACACCACTGGGTCCAGTGCGTCCACTTGCGTGCGTGTTGAGCTTTTTTGCCGTTGAAATCGCGTTCGGTCTGGATGTACCATAAGCGTTGGAACATAGCTGGGAACTTCCGCCACAGTAGTTTAGCTTACCTGTGTTAATATTTCCTGAGTTTTATTTAGGTCATTCTTACACTTAGTGTGTGGATGTGTGTGTGACATGTATCAAATATTCATAAAAATATTAAACAAATCGCGTCAATAGGGGAGGCAACATTTAACAGCCAAATATGGGACGATTCTGTATTAGGCTAGCTTTAGCTAACCTGAATATTTACAACCTTCCTGTCCTGCTAATACACTGACGGTACTTACCTACTATCTTTCAACCACACTGAAAGACTTTTTTTCATCCCGCCAACATCTTTATCCTTTTCCCTTTTCCTTTTTCTGTTTTGCGCCCCAGATAGTTTTTTTTTCTGCCGCTCCATCTTGTCAAGTGCATGAGTGAAAAATAAAAATAACGCGCCTGAGTGTGTTCTCTTAGGGGCGTGTTCACAGCCACCTGTGTGGAAGGGAGAGCGATGAGGGGAGGTGAAGGAGCAGATGGGCGCCCAGTCAGTGCTGTTCCCCTGTTATTGATCATTTCATGCAGTTAAATATAGAAAATGCCTGCTAGAAAAACGTTTTTTTTCTTTCTAGAAACGGTTTTGACGCCCCCTTTAGTGCAACGCCCCTATGCGTTGCATAACCTGCATAGCGGCTTTTTGCGCCACTGACTCCGGGCACCCCCAGTGGGGCACGCTCCACTATTTGAGAAGGACTGCCTTAAAGAAACATTAATATACAGTGGTCCCTCGTTTATCATGGGTGTTAGGGACCACGCCCGCCCATGATAAACGAAAAAACGCGAAGTAGGGATACAGTAGTCCAAGTTCAGTAAACTTTGTCATGACATGTCAGGTTGCAATCACTCTCACTCATCACCTGTTACTCCCAATCTCCATCCTTAAATAAACAATTTTAATTTAAATACTGTAACATTTTAAATAAACAATCCTATAGCATAGATTGTTTATTTAAAATATTGCAGTATTTAAAGGGGACCACAGATGCAAAATTCACTTTTTAATGGTTTTTTTTACTCTACTTTGGGTATTTACTTCTTTAAAAAACAGTCCTAGGGCCAAAGAAATGCACCCAGTGGTATATTTACTCTAAGTAGATTTATTTTTCTGGGATATAAACGTCTCATTTTCAAATCCTCGCACTTGTGACGTCACAAGTGCCAGGACAACCCACCCCAAACCTGAATCCAGCCCCTCACCTAGCAACCCCTGGTTAGGCTCAACCCACTTCAGTATAAAAGACGTGACGGTTGTTTTTCCTGATTTCATCTCATCTTTTGTTTAAATGTTCTTAATTCATGTGTACAGCACTTTGTTGCAGCTGTGGTTGTTTTAAATGGCTTTATAAATAAAGTATAATTGTTATTTTTACGTTTTAGTTCAATTTTTAGCGTATTAGCGATCGCTCCCAACGCGTAGCCGGCAGAAATAAAACGAGCAGACCGTCGGTGAAGGGACCATCTGCGGGCGGGAGCTGCTGGGAACTGCTGGCTTTTGAGGACCGTGTGGGTCCGGTCAGAGGTTGCCTCATATGGATAAATTAACTGGAGACACTTGGTGAACTTTGTGTGTGTCTGGACTGGAGCAGCGATCGCTCCCAAAACCGTTGCATGCAACGAGCGGAGCTGGCGGTGTGCCGAAGGAGGAACAAGCTAACATTAGCCTCGGATTCGGGTGGGCTAATGCCTAAAGGGAGCAACAAATGGTGGCGCGTGCAGACGGCTTTCGGTAAGTTATCTTAAGCTAGCACTAACAGTAAGTCAAATGAGTGTTAAAAAAGAGCTAATTTTAAAACAACAACAGATTAGAGATACAGAGGGCGGAGTTAATGTAAACCGATATTTTTTTTTCCATTTATATATGGCCTCCCTTCTCACCTTATAGCCATCCTCTCACACCAATATGTATTATTATTATTTTTTAATAGAGAGAAAGAAAAGATAGAAAGTAAGACAACAAAACAATAATTATCCACAAAAAAAGCACAAGGCAAACACACCCAACCTCCGTCCGCAATCCTGCAAAGCACATGACAGAACACAGCAACGAAACATACATGCTTAAAGACTAATTTGTATACATACATATGCATTCATATCACATATCCATCTACATATCTGCATATGATATCTACATATACATCCCTGCATTCATTTGTGTGTGGTTGTGAGCATGCATAAGTGAATAAGGTTCCTCCAATAGAACACTCAGCAGCGACTGTGAAGCATCAGAGATCCGTCCCTCCAAAGCCAGAGGCAGACGAAGGGGCGATCAAAGCCAAGACCCCAAGAAGGACCCCGAGCCCAGAGACCCCAGGGCCACCCGAACCGGACGAGCCACTCGCCCACTCCCCAGATCCAACCAAGGGGAAGAACCGGACGAGCTCCACCAGCGGCCACGAGCGGAGCTGGCGGTGTGCCGGAGGAGGAACAAGCTAACATTATCCTCGGATTCGGGTGGGCTAATGCCTAAAGGGAGCAGCAAATGGCGGCGGGCGCAGACGGCTTTCGGTAAGTTATCTTAAGCTAGCACTAACAGTACCGTAAGTCAAATGAGTAATAAAAAAAGAGCTAATTTTAAAACAACAACAGATTAGAGATACAGAGGGCGGAGTTAATGTAAACAGATTTTTGAAGGGCGTGGCCTTCAGAGGTCATTATCATAAACAGCCTGTTCAGAACGGAAATGAGAAAAGGCAGAACTAAAAAGGGGATAGCTTATTATATAATAATTATTTTGTGCATTAAATTGAATGAACATGGTCTGGATAGCCCACAGAGACACCATAAAAATTTATAAAACCAATATGTGGTCTCCTTTAAATTTAAATTAGTGCAGCGGGACATCAAAGGGTTAACCCTTCACACAGCTCTGCAGCACAGAGCAGAAATGTACTTCTTGATCAATTACACTGAAACAACTGAACATAGAAGTTCTAAAATAATTAAAAATAACTTTGAACACTTTTATATTTTGTTACTATGATGATTTTTACAATGTGACATACTTTAAATTTTATGTTGGAAGACAAAACTTGATCGGTGCATCTGGACAGCAAAGGGTTAACCCTTCACAAAGCTGCAGCAGGAGAAATGTGCGTGCTGGTAGAGAAGACAACCCATAGCTCATTCATCAATCAGCCAATTGTGTCATGTCCAATCTTACTTGGAAAAACTGCAATAGAGCGAATCTGCAAAAAATGAAACGTGAAGTAGCGAGGTATACTGTAGCTGTAATTCAATCAAATTAAAGGAATGAACTTAAAACTTGTATAACAACTGAGAAAAATCCATTCATCCATTATCTTTACCTGCTTCTTCCTTTTTGAGTCACAGGGGTCGCTGGTGCCCCCATGTCCAGCAATCACTGTGCGAGGGGCGGGGGACACCCTTGGCAGGTCTCCAGTCCATCACAGGGACACATAGACACAAATGAGACAAACAACCATTCACTCTCTCACTCACACCTATGGACAATTTAGAGTTACCAATCAGCCTACCATGCATGTTTTTGGTCTGTGGGAGGAAACTCACACATGCACGGAGAGAACATGCAAACTCCACCCAGAAAGGACCACGGACCAGGATTTGAACCAGGGACCTGCTCGCTGAGGCAGCAGCTTTACCACCGTGCTGCCCACTTGTACAAAATATTCATTAAAAATTTGCCTTTAACCTTTTGAAGACAATCTTTGTACATCTGTTTACAGTTTTTACGAGATATTTCGAAAACTATCTCTTGCACATCTAGATGAGTTTTAATGAAACCTTCGTGAAATTTAATTTCAGTGAACATCTACAATTGATTAACTTTTGGCATTCACCAAGTTCAGGATGGCTGCCATAGCCAAATGATGATGGGAAACAACAATGGCTGACTGTTTGTGGGCAGCTGTGGATAAGTGGTTATAGTGGACACTGAACACCTCATTGCCTCTGATGTGTGTCCCATCGGTGTATGAATGTGATCTAAAGCTCTGATTAGTCTCTTTAGAATGATTTGTTCTGATGATCTTTGTAGAGATGTATCAGAGTGCTGTATGAATATGTGTGAGGGCACATATTATGCCGTAAAGCAATGGTTCCCAACCTATTTTCCTATTTAAAAAAAAACTTCTTACTTCCTAGCCAATGTGAGACTCCCCAATCCCTCGCTACTTCCCTCTCCCAAGACTTATTAAGATTACTGTAATCCCTTTATCAAAGTGATAAAATAATAAATTAAATATTATAAGTAATATTATAAGTAATAGTAATAAGTAAATATATAATAAAGTCAATAAAGTAAATAGTTACAAACTTTTATTTGTAATAGGTATAAACTGGTAGTTGTGCAACAGAAATAACTACAAAAACATTGTTTTGAGAATTACTCAAATAACTTCTTTAAAAACTAAAAACAGAGTAATTTTAAAAACGGTCTTAAAAAATAATAATTGTAGTTTTGTCAAGATATCAAACTCTGGGCATGAACACAGCTCTCACAAAAACAAAGACTAATGTGTATATGCATACATACATGCATACATACATATATGTACGTATGTACCGGTACACATGCATACACATATATTGATATACATACACATACACATACTGTATGTGTATGTGACATACAGTACACATAATATGTACAAAGTATAACACAACAGAAAAATAATTAAAAGGGCAGAAGGTTTTTAATTGAAAGTTATATTGACTTGAATTGGATTTGTTTGTAAATTTAATATGTACTGTATTTTCTCTGATAGATAGCTTTATGAGACATCTCGGTTTGGAAAAATATTTAATTCTGATCTGAATAATGAGCTAGTACCAAGACCAAAGTTTATTCCTGCCACCCTAAAACAACTTTAATGACTAATTTAATTAAAGATGACACAGCAGGCTTGAAAATAAAATTAAAACAGCAAAGTTTGTGTACGAACAAGATATATCTATATTTATTTATCTATATCTAAAATGTATGAGTGTATGTACACTGCATATTATTACAACAGAAACCCATCAATAACTTCAAATGACCAGTACATTGTGTTTCTGTCAGTCTGTTGTCACCCTGGACTTTATGTTTGTGACCAGGGTTTGATGTCAGGTGTTTGTCACAGACAACCTGAAGTCTTGATGGACATCAAGTCTGTTGCAGCTTTTGTTTTGACTGACACAAGAGGCTGAAGGCTGCCTCAGACAGGACGTAGTGCTGAATGGAAGAATAACCCTCATCAGTGCGTTTGGACAGTCTGGGTGCAGGGACTTGTCCTTTAGCAGTTCAAAACTTTTTGTATCCATTTTCTTGGAAATATTTTTTGGATACAGAATCAGCTTGGAGGTAACAAAGTTCATCTTCACAGCCAAGGAGATGCGCACGGCCAAAGATTAGCAAATAAATAAATAAATCTGTCCATCCGTCCATCCGTCCATCCGTCCATCCATCCATCCATCCATCCATCCATCCTCACTCGCTTCTTCGTTTTCGGGTCAGGAGTCGCTAGTGTCCATGTCCAGCCATCACTGTGCGAGAGGCGGGGGATACCCTGGACAGGTCGCAAGTCCATTTCTAACTAGTGGTTCAGTGGACGTGAGCAGCCGGTGACAGGTTGTCCATCTGAGCTTAACACCCCTTTTTTTAATAACCGGCTGGTCGAACCTGCCTCCTCCTCAAAAAGTAGATCAACATAATTTTATATTGTAGATTTTTATTTAGTTTTCTTTGTGCTACGATTCGTAAAACCGCATCAAAGCCTGTGACGGGCCACAACCACACTAAGCACATGGCCCGGCTTGGACTTGGGTTGAGCTCTGGGTTCGGGTTATAAATGACAGTGGTTACGTTTATGTTGTATATTTAATAAAACGTGAGCTTAACCAAGAGCAACAAAAATGTCCTGCCTCTTCTCACTCAGGCAGCAAAAGCTGAGAGCAGTATGTCCTTAAAGTGACAGTACAGATTTTAGTTTTTAACATAATACGTTAAAGAAAACTTTAAAATCCTAACCAAATACTGTAGAGGGATCTTCAGTGTTAATCAGGATTTGGTGAAATTTCAAAAATCCATCCATCCATTATCTTCCGCTTATCTGGGGTCAGGTCACTGGGGTAGTAGCCTAAGTAGGAAGGCCCAGACTTCCCTCTCCCCAGCCACTTGGGCCAGCTCCTCTGGGGGAATCCCAAGGCGTTCCCTGGCCAGCCGAGAAACATAGTCCCTCCAGCGTGTCCTGGGTCTCCCCCCCCCCGGTGGGACTTGACCAGAACACCTCACCAGGGAGGTGTTCAGGAGACATCCTAACCAGATGCCCGAGCCACCTCAACTGGCTCCTCTTGATGTGGAGAAGCAGTGGCTCTACTCCGAGTCCCTCCAGGATGACTGAGCATCTCACCCTATCTCTAAGGGAGAGCCCAGGGCAGACACCATGTGGAGAAAACTCATTTTGGCAGCCTGTATCCAAGATCTCGTATTTTCGGTCACAACCCAAAGCTCATGACCATAGATGAGGGTAGGAACGTAGATCAACCGGTAAACTGAGAGTTTCACATTTTGACTCAGCTCTCTCTTCACCACGACAAAAAAGTACAGTGCCTGCTTCACTGCTGATGCTGCACCTATCCGCCTATCGATCTCATGCTCCCTTTTTCCCTCATTCGTGAACAAAACCCTGAGATACTTAAACTCCTCCACTTGGGACAGGAACTCCTCCTGGAGAGGGCACTCTTCCCTTTTCTGGCTCAAGACCATGGCCTCGGATTTGGAGGAGTTGATCCTCATCCAGGCAGCGTCACACTCGGCTGCAAACCGCTCCAGCAAAAGCTGTAGATCACGACCTGATGAAGCCAATAGGACCACATCATCTGCAAAAAACAGAGAAGCGATCCTAAGTCCACCAAAATGGATCCCCTCAACACCTTGGCTGAGCCTAGTAAATCTGTCCATAAAATACCCTAATGCATGCTTAATAATCCAGGTAGAAAAATCTAAAAAAGCCAAGTCTGGTCCTTCGGACATTCAAAAAACAAAACAAAACAAAAAAGTAGAAACGCTTCGTCTTTCGTCCGAAAGACTTCCTCAGTCTGAGGTGCTGTATTCAGCTCGGTCTTATAAATAGCACCCTCTCACAGTGGATCAACCAGTTTGCTGCTGACAGCATGATCAAGGAGGACCATCAGCCCTACGTTTATTTTCTAAACACAATGTCCCAGTGGCTTTTAAACCCCAAAATACATTACGGCAAAGACTGGTTCATCCCAAAGATCCAGTCCCCCTGCACAAACAGAGTAATATTGTGTATGCTGTTCAGTGTCAAGAGGGCTGTGATCAGTCTTATATCGTGGAAACTAAACAGCCACTGGCCAAAAGGATGGCCCAGCAAAGAAGATCAACATCTCAGGTAAGGACTCTGTGGTCTACACTCATCTCCAGGCCAGCGGTTACACTTTCAGGGATGAAGATGTTCACATCCTTGATAGAGAGGAATGATGGTTTGAGAGAGGAGTAAAGGAGGCCATCTTTGTGAAAAGAAACCGTCCATCATTAAACAGAGGTGGAGGCTTCCGGGTTCAACTGTCTCCCTCTTACAATGCTGTTATTGCTTGTATCACTCAGCCCTCTGTGAATAGCAAACAACCATCAGGGTGCTAACGATCCATCTTTAGGCTGATGGTCCTCCTTGATCATGTGAGCAGCTGGTTTTGACTGTCAGTAGCAAACTGGTTGATCCACTGTGAGAGGGTGCTATTTATAAGACTGAGCTGAATACAGCACCTCAGAGAGAGGAAGTCTTTCGGGTGAAAGACAAAATGTTTCTACTTTTTTGTGTTGTTTTGTGAATGTCCAGAGGACTAGACTTAGCGTTTTTAGATCTGTCCACAAAAGTTATGAACAGAATCGGTGACAAAGGACAACCTTGGCGAAATTCAACTCTCACTGGGAACGAGCCCGACTTACTTCCGGCAGTGCAGACCAAGCTGACACCGGTCGTACACGGACCATAGAGCCTGGTACCCCATACTCCCAGACAACCCCCCCCCCAGGGCTCCCCGAGGGCCACTGTCGAACGCCTTCTCCAAGTCCACAAAGCACATGTAGACTGGTTGGGCAAACTCCCACGCACCTTCCAGGACCCTGCTGAGGGTGTAGAGCTGGTCCACTACCTGGTCACAAACCACACTGCTCCTCCTGAATCCGAGGTTCGACGGTCCGATGGACCCTCCTCTCCAGCACCCTCGAATAGACCTTACCAGGGAGGCTTAATAGTGTGATCCCCTGTAGTTGGAACACACTCTATGGTCCCCCTTTATGAATAGGGAGACCACCAACCCAGTTTGCCAATCCAGAGGAACTGCACCCGATGTCCACGCCATATTGCAGAGTGGTGTAAGCCAACACAAGCCTAAAACATCCAGAGCCTTAAGGAACTCCGGGCGAATCTCATCCACCCCTGGGGCCCTGCCACTGAGGAGCTTTTTAACCACCTCGGTGACCTAAGCACCAGAGATTGGAGAGCCCAACCTAAAGTCCCCAGGCGCTGCTTCCTCAGTGGAAGACATGCCAGTGGGATTGAGGAGGTCTTCGAAGTATTCCGCCCACTGACCCACGACATCCCGAGTTAAGGTCAGCAGTACAGCACCTCCACTATAAATAGTGTTGGTGGCGTACCGTTTTCCCACCTGAGATGCCAGATGGCGGCCGTGGCGTAGTGGTAATTGCAGTCGTCCCCCGATCGGAAGGTTCGAATCCCGGTTCCCCACACCATGTGTCGTTGTGTCCCTGGGCAAGACACTTAACCCCGAGTTGCTCCCGGTAGGACTGGCAGTGCCTTGCATGGCAGACCACCGCTACCAGTGTATGAATGTGTGTATGAATGGTTGGATGGTTGGTATTGCAAAGCGCTTTGGGGCCCCTCATAGGGGACTGGAAAGCACTATATAAATAAGCTCCATTTACCATGGTGGACCAGAATTGCCTCAAAGCCATATGGAAGTCATTCTCCATAGCCTCTCCGAACTCCTCCCATGTCCGAGTTTTTGCCTCGGCGACTACCCGAGCTGCATGCCACCTGAACTGCCGGTATCTATCAGCTGCATCCGGGGTCCCACAGGTCAAAAAGGCCCGATAGGACCCCTTCTTCAGCCTGACAGCATCCCTCACCGCCAGTGTCCGCCGGGTTCGAGGGTTACCACCATGACAGGCACCGACAACCTTGTGGCCACAGCTCCGATAAGCCGCCTTGACAATAGAGGCGCGGAACATGGCCCACTCAGAATCAATGTCCCCCACCTCCCCAGGAACATGTTCGAAGCTCTCCTGAAGGTAGGAGTTAAAGCTCCGTCTCACAGGAGACTGTGCCAGATGTTCCTAGCAGACCCTCACAATACGTTTGGGCCTGCCAGGTCTGACCGGCATTCTCCCTCACCATCGGAGCCAACTCACCACCAGGTAGTGGTCAGTGGACAGCTCCGCCGCTCTCTTCACACGAGTGTTCAAGACATGCGGCTGCAGATCAGATGAGACAACAACAAAGTCCATCATCAAATTGCAGCCTAGGGTGTCCCAGTACCAAGAGCACATATGGACACCCTTATGCTTGAATATGGTGTTCATTATGGACAATCCATGATGAGCACAAAAGTCCAATAACAGATCACCACTCAAGTTCAGATCAGGGGGGCCGTTCCTTCCAACCACATCCCTCCAGGTACCCACGTGAGCGTTGAAGTCCCCCAGTAGAACAAGGGAGTCCCCAGGAGGTGCACTCTCCAGTACCCCCTCCAAGGACTCCAAAAAGGGTGGGTAATCTGAGCTGCCATTTGGCGCATAAGCACAAACAACAGTCAGAGCCCATCCCCCACACGTAGGTGGAGGGAGGCTACCTTCTCGTTCACCGGGATGAACCCCAACATACAGGCACAAAGATGGGGGGCAACAAGTATGCCCACTCCTGTTCGGCACCTCTCACCAGGTGCAACTCCAGAGTGGAAGAATGTCGTGGAAACTAGTTCCAGAGCCAGAGCCATGTGTTGAGGTGAGTCCGACTATTTCTAGCCAGAATCTCTCAACCTCACACACCAGCTCAGGCTCCTTCCCTACCAGAAAGGTGACATTCCACATCCCAATAGCCAGCTTCTGTAGCCGAGGATCAGATCACCAGGGTCCCCGCCCTCGGCCACCACTCATCCCACATTGCACCTGACCCCTTTGGCCCCTCTTACAGGTGGTGAGCCCATGGGAAGGGGGACCCATGTCTCCTCTTCGGGCATAGTCCCTCCAGCATGTCATGGGTCTCCCCCCGGTGGGACTTGACCAGAACACCTCACCAGGGAGGTGTTCAGGAGGCATCCTAACCAGATGCCCGAGCCACCTCAACTGGCTCCTCTCAATGTGGAGTAGCAGCGGCTTTACTCTGAGTCCCTCCTCATTCCCAGTGAGAGTCCCTCACCACCTGTAAGAGGGACCAAAGGGGTCGGGTTCAATCCCTGGATGGTAAAAGCCCGGCCACCAGGCGCTCGCCAACATGTCCCACGTCCAGAGTGGGGCCCCGGTGACTCGCGTTCGGACGAGGGAATATTGTTTCCATTAGTTGTACTCATCATTGGGGTCTTTGGGCTGAACTTTGTTTTGTCCCTCACCTAGGACCTCTCTGCCTTGGGTCACCCTACTAAGGGCATGGAGCCCCTGACAGCATAGCTCCTAGGATCATTGGGACATTCAAACCCCTCCACCACGGTAAGGTGGCAGCTCTTCTCACTCAGGCAGCGAATGCTGAGAACTGTACGTCCTTAAAGTGACAGTACAGATTTTAGTTTTTAACATAATACGTTAAAGAAAACTTTTAAAACATGGTAAATGGTAAATGGAGCTTACTTATATAGTGCTTTCCAGCCCCCTTTGAGGGGCCCAAAAGTGCTTAACATAACCAAGTAGAGGGTTCTTCAGTGTTAATCAGGATTTGGGTGTTGTTTTTGATGAGAAACTAACATGGAAACCTCACATAAATTATTTAAGAACAAAATTAGCTAAATTCATTGCATTGCTGTATAAAGTCAGGGACTTGTTTAATGATAAATCTTTGTATATGTTGTATAATACATTAATTGTTCCACACTTGGTCTATTGTATTGAGGTATGGGGGAAGGCATGTAAGACAACTACAAATCCTGTTTTTGTTTTGCAGAAAAGAGCAACAAGAGTTATCACTCGAAAACATAGCCATCATCCATCTAATGTATTATTTTGTCAACTGAAATTATTGAAATTTCACGACTTGATTGATTATAAAATTTTATTAGTTATGTATAAGGCTCACCAAAATGCATTACCTTTGAACATCCAGAGAATTTTTACAAAGAGAGAAAGCTGCTATAATCTTAAGGGGACGGAGATGTTCATAACAACTAAATTTAGAACCAGTTTGAAAGAACGATGTACCTCGATACAAGGAGTGAGATTGTGGAATAATCTGGAAAATGATATTAAAAGTGCCAAGTCAATGCACATGTTTAAGAAATTGATAAAGTTTGGATTGCTAAAAAATATGAAACTGTATAATGTGTTCTCATATGAATTGTTGTTCTAGAAGGATTTCATTTTTTGTTTTATTGTATTACTAACTGAAGAATGTTATTGTTTGAATTTTATTTATGAGAAAAAAGAGGCAGATATTTTAAGAATTATTTTTTTCTCTCTGCTACCTTTCATTTCATTGTATTGGTTTTCTTTTCTTTTTGTTGTTGTTGTAAATATAATTGTTGTAAATATATAATTAATTTGTTTTTAGGTTATGAAATGAATAAAGAATTATTATTATATTATTATTATTTGGTGAAATTTCAAACATTACAGGTATTATCTGAAGATGTTACACAGGCAAATGGATATTTTTTACAACCTCCAACCTCTGAGCAGACAAATTATGCAATGCCCCCTG
>JBBPBX010013854.1:0-14272 GCA_038048925.1 Garcialebias charrua | reverse complement strand
TAAATTTGTGTAGGTAGTAATTTATTATTAATTTATTGAGTTTTATTAACCTACATATTTTTTGCAATTAAAAATTTAATATTTCGTTTATTTATTTATTAGTTTAGTTCGTTTTTAAACCCAAGCTGTGTGAGAGTACATCAGTTCTCTGTTCTTCTTTCTTCGTCGTTGCATTGTTAAAACAAATCAATAAAAATTTCAGCGTCTCCTGCTGCTATATTTACTAAAGTATTTCTAAATATTAAACGTTTTAGTTGAAAAATAAGACTTTTCATTTGATGCCAACATCCGAACGTAACTTGTCATTCTTGAGAGAAGAATCTGCTTAAAGTTATCAATCTTTGTTGCCCATGCAAATTTATTTGTTTAGTCTTACATCTTAAAGGTCAGTGTTTGTTTTTGTTTGTTTAATTTAATCAGTGATAAATATTAATAATCTGCTAGCCTAAAACAGTTGATGGTCCAAACAAATAAAATAATACACAGCCGTGGAAAGTAGAAAATTACATTTTCCTGCATGAGTTTAACATTATTTATTTTGTGCATTTTCTACTTTTAAATTAATTAATACAGTACAATTTACATTTTTATCTAAGTATATTTATTTAAGGCATTTTACTTAGTTACATTTAAAATCCCACCCTTTACGGAATAAAATATGTGAGGTGTGAATTAAAATAGAGGATAAAACGTGTGACGCAGATCACCTGCAGAGACTGGCTCTGTTCCTTAAAGAGGATCTAAACCGAAATGTAACTTTTTTTAGCTGATAAACTCCCTAAAATGTGTTTAAAAGGTTTCATAGCACTATATCTGTGTTAATTTTCATGTAATCATGTAATTGTTTGTATTTGTTTAAATCGGCAATAAGTCTAAACACGTGTCTAAACAAGTCTAAACACGTGTTTACGGTAGCCCTATGGGTTGAACAGAGGTTATTGCGCCTTCATTTTCTTGTTGGTCTAGGATTCGCACAGTGACGTGTTTTCGCAAGCTTTCGTCACGAACTTGGTTCAAGCAGAGCCAATCCCCTGTGGAGATGAGACGTCCTCACTGCAGTCCATACCTTATATGGGAGTGGTACATTTCACTCCTGAAAAGCTCAGCAACAAAGCATATTATAGTTTTCGGAATGGCACTAGTTATTTGTGTATTTTAACTTATTTATTTTAAGAATATTTTCCACTTCATCGACACTATCTGGTTGTATTTGTTTTAATAGTGTGCGACAGACGAGCAATGTTTGAATGCCAAGTTAGGTCAGTGGTATAACAGTTGGGTTGGGACCCGGGAGTGTCATGTTCAGCTGTTTAATGTTTGAACCCACGTGCAGAAAAACAGACTGGCTCACGAATGTAAAATGAATAATGATTTATTTAACAAAAATAATAATGCTGATAGAACAAAAACACTTACTGAGAGGAGAGGAGATGAGCAGATCATACACTGTGGAAAGACAAAGCCCCGGTGCTCAAGGAGTGAACACACAGAGTTTATATACTGACACAAACGAGACAGTGAGGAGCACCTGGGGTGATTAGAATGAGGACCAGCTGTGAATGATTAAGGCTGAAGGCCTGAGCACAGAGAGACAGACTGAGGAATGGGAAATGACAGAGACTGAATGAGATACACAGAAACCAGTAAACAAAGCTCAGAATAACAAAGTATGACAGGACAGAAACACAAAATAACAAACACAAATTAACATAAAGAAACAGACAGGGACAAAGCCTGACATACCCCCCCCCCCCTCAAGGGTGGCACCTGACACCCCCAAGACGGACCCCACAAGAACAAGGGCGGGCGGAAGGAGGCAACAGGCAGGATGGCGGGCCAACATCAGCCCAATCCGGGGCGCCCATCACCAACAACCAGATCCGGGAGGCGCCCAGGAGGTCGCCCATCACCACCAGCCTGATCCGGAGGATGTCCAGGAGGCCGCCCATCACCACAGTCGTCGGCCGGAACACAGTCGTCGACCGGAACACTATTGTCAGAGCCCTCTGAGACGTTGTCGGACGAGGAGACGTCGTCGGAACCCACGTTGTCGGGCCCCTCTGAGACGTCGTCAGGACCCTCGTCGTCAGGACCCCCTGAGACTTCGTCGGGTGGTGAGATGTCGTCAGGCCCCTCGTCGTCAGGACCCTCGTTGTCGGGCTCCTCTGAGACGTCGTCAGGACCCTCTGAGACGTCATCCGGACCCTCGTTGTCAGGACCCTCTGAGACGTCGTCCGGACCCTCGTCGTCAGGACCCTCTGAGACGTCGTCCGGACCCTCGTCGTCAGGACCCTCTGAGACGTCGTCCGGCCGTCGAGACTGCAGGCGAGGAGACCACCGTCGAGACTGCAGGCGAGGAGACCACCGTCGAGACTGCAGGCGAGGAGACCACCGTCGAGACTGCAGGCGAGGAGACCACCGTCGAGACTGCAGGCGAGGAGACCACCGTCGAGACTGCAGGCGAGGAGACCACCGTCGAGACTGCAGGCGAGGAGACCACCGTCGAGACTGCAGGCGAGGAGACCACCGTCGAGGCTGCAGGCGAGGAGACCACCGTCGAGGCTGCAGGCGAGGAGACCACCGTCGAGGCTGCAGGCGAGGAGACCACCGTCGAGACTGCAGGCGAGGAGACCACCGTCGAGACTGCAGGCGAGGAGACCACCGTCGAGACTGCAGGCGAGGAGTTGTCGTCGGGCGCCGAGACCACAGGCGGTGAGTCTGCCGTCGTGATATCTGCTTCGGTCGGCGAGATCGGCGTTGAGACGTCTGCAGCAGCCGAAGCGTCGAGGTCTGCAGCAGCCGAAGCGTCGAGGTCTGCAGCAGCCGAAGCGTCGAGGTCTGCAGCAGCCGAAGCGTCGAGGTCTGCAGCAGCCGAAGCGTCGAGGTCTGCAGCAGCCGAAGCGTCGAGGTCTGCAGCAGCCGAAGCGTCGAGGTCTGCAGCAGCCGAAGCGTCGAGGTCTGCAGCACCGAAGAACCAAGGACCAGAGATGGCAAGTACTTTGCCACAAAAGCTGCCTGCCAACGTTCCAGCTCCTCCTGTGACACCCTCTCTCCCTCCTCCAGAAAGCGAGGGCTGGGCTGTACATCTGGTGGCGAACGAGGAGGAGATGGACAGCGGGGTGCAGCAGCAAGGTGAGGTAGAGAGGGATGAAGCGGAGAGTCGGTGGTCTTGCCTCTTCTTTGCCGTCTCTTCCTACTGCGTTGGTGGTACGAGCTAAAGGCTGAGTTAGACTTTCGCTTTGGTCCGCAGGCTGGAGCGCGTGCGCCGCGCGTGCACTCAGCCGTGCGGCAAAATGCGTTTACAGTGTCGCCTCTGTGTTTATGGTTGACGCACGGCGGCGCATGGCAAAGTGCTGTTCTTTTACCGACCAGCAGGTGGCAGTACCCTCTCAAACCTGTGCATATGTTACAAGAAAGGGTGTAGAAGAAGAAATCTACCGTAGAAGAAGAACTGTTTGACGTCAGAACACAAACAAAATGGCTTCCCGCTCTCTTCTTGAACTGTCTTTATTAGAGGAGCAAATTATAATTGAACAAGAGATGTTGTGTCTTGCAATTTTAATGAGACGAAGAAGACGCAGAAGGAGATGGTATGTTCGGCCATTACACTCTCAGAGACGTACTGATGGGGAATATACCATACTGGTGAAGCAGATGCGGAGGCACAATGACGAGCAAATGCACTTCAGTTACTTCCGCATGTCTGTAGGCAAATTTGATGACCTGCTACATCGTATTTCGCCTTTTATACAACATGGAAGGACCCACAGCAGTCCTGTGACATTACCCGAGCATTTGGCAGTGACTTTAAGAATCCTGGCTTCAGGTAGCAGCCAGAAAAGTGTAGCAGCCAGCTACAAACTTGGTGCAACTACAGTTTCCCTGATAGTGTCTGAGGTGTGCCAAGCTATCTGGAACGCCCTGAAGTCAGACTTTGTGTCTATGCCAAAAGGTCAGGAGTGGGCAGAAATAGCACGTGAGTTTTGGAGAGTCTGGAATTTCCCGAACTGTTGTGGCTGTGTGGATGGAAACCACATGCAGATGAAAGCACCACCAAATGCAGGGAGTGACTACTTCAATTACAAAGGAACTCACTCTATTGTGCTGATGGCGGTGTGTGATACCAAATACCGCTTCACCATGGTGGATATAGGCTCATATGGCCGTGAAAGTGATGGTGGCATCTTCCAGAGCTGTGAATTTGGTTCACGGCTTCTTCGTGGGACCCTGGACTTGCCCAGACCTGACAACCTGCCTGGCACCAACATCAAAGTCCCTCACGTGTTCCTCGGAGATGCAGCCTTCCCATTACATGTGAACATGATGCGCCCTTATCCAGGTACTGTATGTTGTATTTGTGTAATGTATCCGTTATATAGTTTGCTACTAGGAGTAACCACACATATTGATCTAAACACAAGTGTTCATCTTGCAGGTACCAACCTTGATGATGGGCGCAAAATCTACAACTACCGGCATTCAAGAGCGCGGCGTGTCATCGAAAATACGTTTGGCATCCTGGCAGCACGCTGGCGGATCTTTTGTCGCCCCATAGAGTTCCACCCTGATAAGACTGTGGACGTGGTGAAGGCGTGTGTGGCTCTGCACAACTTTTTGGTTCACACAGATTCAACAAACTCAGCAGTATCCAGGTACTGTACATCCCGCCCAGTTTTGTCGATGGGGCTACAGCAGCCGGGGACCTCGTGCCAGGTGAATGGAGAAGAGAGGTGCTGGGGGACAGCCTTTTGGCGCCAGGACGACTCTCAGCTGCACGTGCGTCAAGGGCAGCAAATGGTGTCCGAAATTACCTGAAGGGTTTCTTTCAGACCCCGCAGGGCCTTGTACCCTGGCAGGACGCGGTGGTACGGAGAGGATGCTTACAGTGAAAGTTACTCTGTAGTATCCTTTATTTCACCAGGAGTGTGAAGTGGAATGTGTAGAAACCTGTAGAGATAGTGTTTTGATTTAAATGTGTTCAAGAATTGCATGCTGTCTGAAAATAATTGATAAATGTGTAATTATGCCTTACAAATGTATCATTTGAATGAACTTTCAAAAATAAAACCACAACAATACTTTGTACAGTATTTTTTTTTTTATGGACAAGCATCAATGAATATTTTGAGGAAAAACCACGTAAAAATACCCTGATGCACTTAAAAATCTAATTTTGATCCTGGTACTTAGTAATGTTTGTTTATTTCCAAATTTGACATGTTGATACGCAAATATGTTTTGTGCTTTCCACTTTAGATTGATAAAACTTTACTCACTTACATTACAACCTAAATGTGGCTTAATCCTATTTTAATAATACAGGGTCAAAGTCAAAAGTCAAAGTCAACTTTATTGTAAAAACTGCAATATGTACAGGACATACACAGTATTGAAATTGCATAAACATAAGCATAAAATGAAATAACAAAAGTGTGATACTGTCCTCCTGAGTACAGGTATATGCATAGTAATTTTTGCATAGTAGTAGTATGAAAGTATGAAAAGTTACACCAACACTAAAACACTAAACATCTAATAAACATAAGCATAAAATGAAATAAGTAGACAAAAGTGTAATACTGTCCTGAGTTTTTTGAATAGTAGTATAAAAGTGTAAAAAGTATATCTATAAAATAAAAAGAAAGTTCTGGCATTGACATTTGTAAAAGAGTTTCAAAGCAGCATATGAAGTTAATGTACACAGTATATGCATGAGGTAGCTGATGTTGGTATAGAGGTACAGTGGCATTTGTAATAAGGCTAGTAAAAATATATATACATGTATATCAGCAGTAGTGTAGATATAAAAAAGTAGTGTAAATGTAAACAGTAGTATTAAATGTAAACAGTAGTAATAAATCTAAATATAAAAAAGTAGTTGAAATGTAAACAGTAGTATTAAATGTAAACAGTAGTAATAAATCTAAATATAAAAAAGTGTAAATGTTAACAGTAGTTATAAATGTAAACAGTAGTATTGAACGGTCCCATGTAATGTAAGAAGGAGATTACGAAATGTCTCAAACGACTTCATTTTTATTTTAGCTAAAAAGAAAAAGATGTTGCACACACTCATACATTGTCACCTAAAACAATAATATAGCTACTTTGCAGCGGGGAAGTCCTGCTCTGCATCAAACAGTAGCTGGTGGATTTTGAATTTCATGACTGCCTTGTGAGTGGAATCAACACGACTCAGAATGCTTGCAACCATGACTCCAAACACTTCGTCTTCACTTTCATGCTGCTTTCTGTTGTACTCATTTATTTTTTCCTTCTCCAAACTGACCCAATCCCTCTCTGCCTTCAGCTGCTCCTTTTCATGATCCCTCTCTTCCTTCAACTGCTCCCTTTCATGATCCCTCTCTGCCTTCAACTGCTCCCTTTCATGATCCCTCTCTGCCTTCAACTGCTCCCTTTCATGATCCCTCTCTGCCTTCAACTGCTCCCTTTCATGATCCCTCTCTGCCTTCAACTGCTCCCTTTCATGATCCCTCTCTGCCTTCAACTGCTCCCTTTCATGATCCCTCTCTGCCTTCAACTGCTCCCTTTCATGATCCCTCTCTGCCTTCAACTGCTCCCTTTCATTACTGAGCCGCACCCACTCCTGAGCAAGCCACCCTTTCTCCCGGTTGATCTGATCCCACTCCAAATTGTGCGCTTTCTGAATGTTGCCCCTTTCCTGATGTACATTATCCCTGTCTTGAGATAGCTTCTCTAGCACATGCGCAACAGGGTCAGATACCCTGCGTTTGTTTGCCCCTTTCCTGATGTACATTATCCCTGTCTTGAGATAGCTTCTCTAGCACATGCGCAACAGGGTCAGATACCCTGCGTTTGTTTGGTCGCACACTGACGCCAAAATCCTGAGGGGAACCACTGACTGAGATGATGCTAGGGCTGTCGCTTCTGCTACTGCTGCTTGAGCCTGGCAAGGCTCGAGGTGCTACGGGTATGGGCACCGTTGGACACGGAGGAATTGGCGTGGAGGACCTGCGCAGAGGAAAACACCCTGCGTTTGAAGTACTGCCAGTTTGATGGCCGGTAGGCGTGAGGTTGTGAGAGACGATGGGTGTGATGGACTCATGGTCGATGGTGGTGATGGTGATGGTCTGGTCCATGGGGGTGAGGGGCTGGTCGATGGGGGTGAAGGTCTGGTCGAGGCACCATGTATCGTCCTGTGCTTGGCTCTGTTGTGTTTCTTCAGGCTAAAAAACAGACATTGACATCCATCCAGTGCTTTAAGTGGGCCGGAACTCACCGGTACCTAGTTCCGCCACTTCTAAAATTTAACCCTGAGAGTACCGGGACTTTTTTTAAGCGTAAGGTGCGTTCCGGAACTTATTTTCGTCTTCTCCACTTGAAAGACCTGTGGCAGATTAGAATGCATCATTTCCCCCGACTGGATTTCAAGAAAGAGTAATGCATCTTCACGATAATAAAACATCTTTGGTGGAGCGCGTCATTTGGCCAATCACAACCTCAGGATAGACCGGGGGCGGAGACGACAGCGAACTCTGTAAAAAAACAAAAACAAACTCTGTCTGCAGCGCGACAGAGCGTGAGGGTGGAAGTAACTCCTCCAACGTGTGGGTAAAGTTAATATTTTTATACATGCAGTGTAACCATTGTTTAGTAAAATGGCATGTTGTGTTACAAATAAAACTAAATAAAAATTAACAAAATAAAAGTCAGTTGCCCCTAAAGTCACTGTGATAAAGTATCACATTAATCTTCATATAGACATCATCCTGTTTTTAAATTCACTCCTGTGGCTAAGATTCATTCAACCTTTATTTAGTCAGGTAAATCTTTTGAACCTCATGGGTTCGTAAATGAGCCCATGAGGTTCAAAAGATTTACCTGACTAAATAAAGGTTGAATGAATCTTAGCCACAGGAGTGAATTTAAAAACAGGATGATGTCTATACTAGTTAAATGAGGTGTCTCTAAAATATCCTGATTCATGATCAATAATAATTTCAACAATTTTTTAATCTGTCCACAGGACCTGACTTTATTTTGTTAGATGTCTCTAAAATAGTTAGTGAATCATGTTTACATGTAGGTAAACATAGATGTTTAACAACTTGTTAAAATACACAAGAATGCAGGAAATGGCATCTACTTTATTCAAAATTTCTGGCAAAACATCTTCACCAGCATATTTAAGAAATGAGTATGGAGTAGCCATGAGCAGTTACTATCTTACCTGCAGCAGATAAAGTCATATTTTCACACCTTGATACTTTTGCATTACATGGTTTAACTTGTGAATAATTTCTCAACCAAAAAATTTCTGCGTGGAACAGTTAGCATAGGAACATCCGACTGGACTAATTAGGCTTGGAACGTAATGTTACAGTGCATTGCATTCTGGGAGGGCTAATTGAATTGGGTGGTCCACCTATCTATCCACTTGTTCACTCACCTGGCCATGCCGGGGGGAGGGGGGGTTGGCGCAACGTTTGTCACCTTTTTCATCCCTTCTGAGTTTGCAGGTATGCATATTATTATGACATTAGGGAGGGTACCGGCACTTATTTTTTTCCACTTAAAGCACTGCATCCATCAGTACAAAAAGAAATGGTAACGGATACAATGCACATATATGTTAAATAAAAACAAATGTTTGTGTAATTGTTAGCTTAATAAACAGAAGGTGAAGCATCAACACACATATAGGCTGAATTTGTTTTCAGTTGAGGTGTGCAGATCTAAAATGGTTATTTCCACTATTTCACATTTACTGGTCAGCAGCTTGATTTATATTTTCATTAAGCCATGTTTTGGTCATTAATTCTCACAGTTTATTGTTTATATCTATGACTACAAAGGGGAAACAACACGGCAGGCTGCACAGCATGGCATGCTGTATTCCATGCTATGCTAGCTGTAATAAAAGCAGTACTAACTTTTTTTCTTTCATTTTTACCTCTTTTTCCATATTTGTGTCCGTTTCTCGGTGTTTTATAAAACTCGACAGCCAACTCAGCTCCACGACGATGATTGGCACCGGTTTGTTGGTGCCAGGATCGCCACTTCTGGGCACCTTCTTCTTGGCCTTCACGAAGCGATCCCGCATGTTTTTCCAAACTTTTCTACAGACTGCTTCCTCCTTCTGCATCGCTTGTGCAATCTCCTTCCATGAATTTTGTGACATTTGCTGATCTTTGTGTTTTCTCATAGAGGGATCATACAAATGGCGATACTTGCGGATGAGTTCAGCCAGAGCAGCTTCGAAAGCGTCCATCTTGTTTTGAGCCCAGTCCGTGAAGCGCGGCGCGTGCTCTAGGCTTGCGGAGTTTCAAAAATTCAGAGGTGCACGGCACGCGCTAATCCCCTGCGCGGGGCCAATGCGCAAGGGCAGGGACTGTGAAATTGCGTCACTTTTGGAGCGCGCACCCTCGCGCGCTGCGCGACGCGTCAAGTATGAATCTAGCTTAAGGACGGGCGCACCCCAGAGTTCACCCTCCAGCTCAGCGTCATCGTCTGACCACAGCAGCAGATGTGACGAGCAATAAGCCGGCGGGGTGGAGGAAGAAGCTGGCTTAAAAGCCAGGCGGCTCCCCCAGAACTGAGACCTCATTTCCTCTTCCTCCACAAGAAGAGGTGATGGTAGGATCTCCACCTCCGGGCTGTGGTGACCTCGTCTCCGGACGGGTTCAGTCCGAAACGCCCCCCACCGGATCACAGGCTCCTCCATCCGTTCCTGTTTCTCCTTGTCCCTCTGAGCAGTTTTGTCTGCCTCACGGGCGAGCCATTCAAAAATACTTATTTTTCTGCTGGGCTCTTTCTGATGACCGGGGCTTTCTGTCATGTTCAGCTGTTTAATGTTTGAACCCACGTGCAGAAAAACAGACTGGCTCACGAATGTAAAATGAATAATGATTTATTTAACAAAAATAATAATGCTGATGGAACAAAAACACTTACTGAGAGGAGAGGAGATGAGCAGATCATACACTGTGGAAAGACAAAGCTCCGGTGCTCAAGGAGTGAACACACAGAGTTTATATACTGACACAAACGAGACAGTGAGGAGCACCTGGGGTGATTAGAATGAGGACCAGCTGTGAATGATTAAGGCTGAAGGCCTGAGCACAGAGAGACAGACTGAGGAGTGGGAAATGACAGAGACTGAATGAGATACACAGAAACCAGTAAACAAATCTCAGAATAACAAAGTATGACAGAAGGGAAACACAAAATAGCAAACACAAATTAACATAAAGAAACAGACAGGGACAAAGCCTGACAGGGAGACCTGAGTTTGAGTCCCGGACATGGAGAACTTTGGGTATTTTTTTTTTTTTTTTTAAGCCTTTGGTTTTGGATAGATCGGGTGGAATATATAAAAACATCTATGTTTATTCTTTGTTGTTGCTTGGTTTATGTTGTTGGCTAGAGGTTTAGTTTGCTTTAGGTTGTTGCTGGAGGAGGCGTGAACATAAGCACAAACCCCAACCTCCTCCCCTCCTTGTCTCTCGACACGCCCATTTTGAGGGAGATTTTGAATCGGCTCCGGGGGAGGAGTTACAGTTCCACAGCGTGTTGAGACGCTCTTTAATTGTCCGCCGGAGTCTGATTCGGGTAGAAGCGAAGGCAAGCCGTGAAGGAGGAGCTTCCCTGTGAAATAAACCCACAGATTGTGAACAAGCTTCGCCCACTCTGCAGGCCACTTCATCTGCTTGAGTGGAGTAAAATTCAGCAGACGTGCAGTTGTCACATTTAACATGTTTTGATTCTTTAAAAGATGACTGCTACAACTTTAGATATTTGTAACTTTTTCCAAATATTTATTTTGAAATGTACAATTATTTCCCCTAAGATGTAGGCCTACACTGAAATTTCTTTAGTTCCTTCAAAAACATTTTCTCGTTGCTTCATCAAAATGGCTGTTTATATCTTATTAAGCTACTTTTACATTTTTAGTTAGCCATTCAACTTTTAGCACTTGTTCTTCCACTTTTAGCTAGCCTTTTGCTACCTTTAGCATTCAGCAATTGTTCTGCTACTTTTAGATAGCATTTGCTACCATTAGCTTTTAGCTAAGGTTTTTAAATGTTAGTGTTAGATATTTATCTGGTCCTGGGATTTTAGATCTGCTCAGAGACGGGATTATAATAAAATTGTGTCTCAGTTCTTATACGTTGTTTTATTTCCCAAGATGACGCCGGTGTGTAGGGCTTGCCGTACATTGCTCTCTGCTTTGTTTTTGTTTTTATTAGTTGTACAGTGTGTTATACTGTGTGTTGATGCACATCTGCAATATGATAGTCTTGCACTTTTGGAGCTCCATAGTTTTGCAGACTTGCCTGCAGAGCTTCTCCACAGCGGTCGGGACTCTCTCCCTCCGGTCCTGTCCGGGATGCATGCCTTCCTGCTTCATGATCCTGGCCCATCTCCCCAGAGGAGACACCGCAGACGTCCGGGAAAGAGCGCTGGAGTTTTGGTGAAAATGAGGCACTGTGTGGATTATTCTGCCAAGGATGCTGGGGGCTCGTTCTGGATCTGGATCTAATCCTCGCCTCTCGGACCTGTGTTGCGTCTGGGGCCCTGCTGTTGGCTAGCTACCTGTGCGCCCTGACCATGCAAAGAATAGGAGTTGGCTACCGGCACGGCGCACGACCCGACCTAGAGGTGCTGATGTTCAAAATCTGTGGCCGCTGGCGCGCGTTCCCTCCACCACTTCTGGGTCCACTTTGGACTATATCAGGATGTGTGTGGTCAACACAAGTTCCGTTACCAACAAAACTTTTATCCTTAGGGACTACGTTCGAGCATGATTTGGACTTTCTCTGCATCACAGAATCTTGGATGTATCCGGGTGAGTCCAGCGCCTTGACAGAATCATTACCCCCAAACTATCTGTATTTTAATGCCCCGCAGCCATCAGGCTGGCATGGTGGTGGTTTATTAACAATTTTCAAATGAAGCTTCGACTGTAAACAACGGCCCATCCCGGTTTCCTGCTCCAGCTTTGAGCTGAACTTCTTTGAACTTGGCTATTCGCCTTCGACTCTGTGCACACTTTTCTACCGCCCCCCTGAGCTCCAATGATTTCATAAATACATTTTCTGAGTTTTTGGCTGAAATCACACCGAAATATGCACATTTTAATTATTGGGGATTTTAATATTCATGTTTGCTGTTAGGAGAAACCCTTGGTTAAAGACATTTTAGATTTATTGGACTCATTTAATCTAACTCAGCAGGTAAACGGTTCCACCCAGGAGCGCAGGCACACACTGGACCTTGTTTTAGCACGTGATATGACAGATAGCAGTTTTGAAATCGGTTCTAATATATTTTCAGACCACATGCCAGTCCTGTTTGAGTTCACCTCCCCCATCTAACTCCTAAGCCGTGCGATCCTCATAGCCGGGCCATTAACCGCTTTACTACCGCACGTTTCACAGATGTTTATGACTCTGAAATTACAATTTAGCCCCTGGTGTTTCCTCCACTGAGGAGCTAACATCCCAATTCAACTCTGTCTACTTAAAGGTTCTGGATCATGTTGCTCCTGTAAAAACCAGAAAAGCGAAAGTCATATCAGAACCTTGGCTGAATGATGTCACTAAGGCCGTTCGACAACAGTGCAGGAGGGCGGAGCGCAGGTGAAAGAGAGACAAGCTGTAGGTCTCGTCTCAAATACTAAAAGAGAATCGTTATCAGAAAGCAGTAAAAGCTGCTAAATCTAAATACTTTTCTGATATACAGGTAGTCCTCGACTTACAATGCCCCTGACTTACGACGTTTCGGACTTACGAATATGCATCTCATTAAAAAGAAAATATATATATTTTTTTATTTTTTATGAATAAATAAATGTTTAGTACTGTACAGTTACCAAGCACTTAGCCTATCCTAACATAGTTAAGGAGTGAGTTGAATTGTCTCCCTCCTTCCTAGCAGGCACCATTCACATAAATGGAGCTAGCTCCCTTTATGTGAAAGGGAGACAATTAATCTCACTCCTTCATCTTTAAAAACTGTGTTAGGATAGGCTAAGTGCTTGGTAACTGTACAGTACTGTACATCTATTTATTCAAAAAAATTTTTTAATGTGATCCTACTTACGAATTTTCAACTTACGAACGGCCTGTAGGTACGGAACTCGCTCATAAGTCGGGGACTACCTGTAATTGCCTCAGACTCTCACAACCCATGTGTCCTCTTCTTTACCTTAAACTCAGTTCTCCACTTCACTGAACCTTCACATCTGGACACCTACACAAGTCACCAGTCCATCACAGGGACACGTGGACAAGTCTCCAGTCCATCACAGGGACATCTGGACATGTCACCAGTCCATCACAGGGACACCTGCATAAGTCTCCAATCCATCACAGGGACATCTGAAACCTTTCAGCCTCTTTTCCCAATGATTTCAACCCGAGTGAAATGGCTGCAGAGCTTCTGTTCAACCGTTAACAAACCCATGGCATCATCTTCATGGAGCTTGGTGGTGTCACGCTCCACAAAACTTCGTAGGTGCATCTTTGAAACCTCTCCTGCTCGTCTACAATTGAACACAATGACCTGTGCAAGTGTAACTTTTGCAAGTTCTACATAAGTCTGAGGGCTGGCATCATCTTTCAAGGTGCTAAATGCATTTTCTCCTGATTTATTCAGATGCTGATGCAGAAGCTTAACATCTTCAGTGAATGATAATGTTAATGGCTTATTGGACTTGGCATGATTTATGTACTTGGCATGATTTATAGTGCTCAAGGCACTATGAGACACCATCTCTGACCATTCCTCAGTGTGAGGTGCTGCATTCAGCTCAGTCTCATAAATAGCACCCTCTCACAGTGGACCAACCAGTTTGCTGATAGCCAAAACCAGTTGCTCACATGATCAAGGAGGACCTGCGAACTGGTTCAACCACTCTGAGCGGGTGCTATTTATAAGACTGAGTTGAATACAGCATTACAGCATGCAGTCTCCAGTCCATCACAGGGACACATGGACAAGTCACCAGTCCATCACATTGACACCTGGACAAGTCTCCAGTCCATCACAGTGACACCTGGACAAGTCTCCAGTCCATTACAGGGACACGTGGACAAGTCTCCAGTCCATCACAGGGACACATGGACAAGTCACCAGTCCATCACAGGGACACCTGCACAAGTCTCCAGTCCATCACAGGGACACGTGGACAAGTCTCCAGTCCATCAAAGGGACAAGTCTCCAGTCTATCACAGGGACTCGTGGACAAGTCACTAGTCCATCACAGGGACACCTGCACAAGTCTAAA
>JBBPBX010013853.1:14513-38056 GCA_038048925.1 Garcialebias charrua | reverse complement strand
GTCTGTGGGAGGAAACTGAAGTACCTGGAGAAACCCCACGCAGCACCGAGAGAACGTGCAAACTCAAATCTCAGTCTTAGAACATTTTTTTTCTTAATACTGTATTTTACTTGTTAAATTTTGATCAAGTTCTGTATATTATCTCTACCTCCTGTGATTGTTGTTGTAGGCCATTGTGTTTTATCATTTATTACCCTCATTTCATCACCCTCTCTTATCATTTGGCCCTTTGCTCTCCGTTTAAATATTAGTTTGTGTCCCCTGCAGGTTTACCAGGGTCTGGATATCATCACCAATAAGGTGACGGTCGAGGAGCTCGCCCAGTGCAGACATCACATGATCAGCTTTGTGGACCCGTTGGTGAACAACTACACAGTGGTGGACTTCAGGAACAAAGCCCTGGCCCTGATATCCTTTTACACGTGAAAGAAGAGCATTGATTTCTTTAAGACCTGGTCTCCACACAATGCTGCTATCACCTTGTTAATTAGTCGTGACCTCAGGGAGAGAATTTATCAGATCTGACTTTTACTAATTAGCGTGTTAGCGTATGTGTGACTAGCTGCTGCGCTCTGATTTGTGTCAGTGTGTGTCTCGCTGCAGATGTTATGCAGAGAAAAGGAAAAATGGGAGATCACTAGCGAAGATATTTATAGAAGAGTGTGTCTGTGATGCGTTCACACACACACACCCCTCAACAGACACAGACTCTGGACAGTCACACCCTCCTGCAGACGCTGGCTGTCGCACAGATGTGGAGAGAGGAGGCGATAACTAGTGAGGGTATTAATAGATCAGGATGGTATGTCCGCACACACTTGTCCCTCGTTCACACACAGGCGCACACCAGTGCGGTGAGGGGATGTGGTATCTCCAAGAATAGGTTTCGGTGCAGCTCGAGCCTGCTGGTGGGAAGAGCGCGACGAGGGGAGAGTTGAATACAGATTAGGAGAGGGAAGATGTGTGTATAAACTATTAAGCAAAAAGGAGTGTGGTGAAAGAAACAGAACCTAATGACTCATCATCCCCTCACTCAACATGCCATTCACACAAACCAGCCCTCCAGTTTTCCCTCCTTTCCTTGCTGCTTTGTAATCATGCTCTTCCTCTGTGAGTGTAGAAATCCAGGCTTGTGTGCCCGTTTTGTGCGTGTGTGTGTGTGTGTGTGTGTGTAAGCGAACGGAAGGCGAGCGATGATGCCTGATGGGCCTTTATCTTGTTTGAGTGGTTATTTGATTAGCCTACAGTGGAAGGGGGAGGGCGATTAGGAGCGGGAGGGGGGAGGAGGTGCAAGATGAAAGAAGATGCGACAGAGAAGGAGACGAGGAAATAAGGCGTGGCACTCAGGCTGCGTTACAGGAACATTTCTTTCATCTTTCAAGTTTATTATTTCATGTTTTCAGTCAATTCTGTTAGGTGAAGTGAACAGAAGAGTCGAGTTAAGAAAATATGAATAAATGAAATGAATAATGTTTTAAAGATGCACATTTTTCCACAAGATTACTTCATTAGGATTTCAACAAATTGTGTCTTGTTTGTAAGCTTGGGTCAGAATACCCCCCCCCACACACACACACACACACACACACACACTACAGACAAGACAGAGTGAAGCACTCTGTTTTATCTTGACATGTTTTTACCATTTGGAAAAGCGACATCATGTTCCCAGCCTGAGAACTAGCATACCAAACTGGGAACAAAATACTTTTTTGAAAGTTTTTTTTTTCTTTTTTCTAGAGCTGCCCACAATTACCGTATTTTCCGGAATATAGGTCGTTTTGTCCAATTATTGCCAAAAAATTGGAAAAATCCATAAACAGGTCGCACCTAAATATAGGTCGCACCTACGTCACTGCAGACGTAACGCATCATCCACCGCTGATGTGACGCGTCACCGCTGAGACAACCCGGAAATATGGACTGAGTGTTTGGCTCTGTTGCAAATGTCTGCCACAGGAGCGCAAAGCAAGGCTTTTAAGAAGATTAACACAGTAAAAACAATTGTATTTGTTTGCTAAAAATTATAGCTGACATTATAGCACAAGGGTTAGTGGTTTATTAGCCGAGTGGTTTATTAGCTATTTGCTAAAATATACACGGAAATAAAACGGAAGCTAACACAAGATGATTCCGTCTCTAAAAAAACGAATAAAAAATCGAATTTTATCTCAAATGTCTTATACAGGGCAACAGTTTGTAAATGAAACCCATATAATTACACTCTGTAAGCTAAAAAAATATCCGCCGAGTGGTTTATGAGCTATTTTTTAATAATATACACGGAAATAAAACGGAAGCTAATACCAGACGATTCCGTCTCTAAAACAATGAATAAAAATCAAATTTTATCTCAAATGTCTTATACAGGGCAACAGTTTGTAAATTAAAGCCATATAATTAATAATAATAATAATAATTTGTCACATTTGTCATCTGTGTATGTTTCCCATACTTGACAGACGAAATTGGTCTTCTGCCTTTAACCCAACCACCACCAGGTGGTGCAGCGAGCAGCCGTAGTCAGCGCTCGGGGAGCTGGAGAATTAGGTGTACACTCATAGACACCCCAAGGTGTGTAGTGGCCGGGGCGCGAACCCACGTCCTTCGGGTCCCAAGTCAAAAGCCTTAGCCACTACACCATCTTGGCCCCGCTGTAAGCTAAAAAAAAATATCCGCCGAGTGGTTTATGAGCTATTTATCTAAATAGTATCTGTTCACGGTAGCTAACCGCTAACAACGATGCTAAAGATCGAATTTTTTTTATCTCAAACATCTCATAAAGCTAGTCACTTGTAAATGTCCATACAATGATTACATTCTGTAAGTTTGATAAAAATCTGTCCTGTGGTTCTTGACTTATCTTGCTAACAAACACAGCAAAAAGTAGTTACCTCCAGACCAGGAGGCCGGGCAGCGTCAGAGTCAGTCCGAGCAGAGGAGGCTTTTTTTCAGACACATGAGCTGGAAACGGTCGGTGGACTCTCTGGAGGTGTCCCCTAGCGGACAAAAGTGGTACTGCACCATTTTCTGCCAAAATGAAAAACGGTCATATCTGAGCCAAAAATTGCTCTAAAAATATGGGGGAAAATCCATAAACAGGTCTCACCTCTCTATAGGTCGCAGGGCATGCAAATTAGACAAAAATCCGCAACCTATATTCCGGAAAATACGGTAGTAGGTACTGACACTTCTTTTAGGCTTTTTTTCTGAGTGGAGGTTGCATATTTTCCCTGTTCAAGCCTGAACCAGGTACTCCAGTTTTTTTCCACCCACTAAAATCATGCATGTTAGGCGAACGGGTGACTCTGAATTGTCCTTAGGTGTTCATTTTTTGCTACGTTGCCCTGTGATGGACAGGCAATCTGTCTAATCTGTCTAGTACATCACCTCTCAAACAAAAACAAATAAACAATCCATTGCTAAAATGCCTCTGAGCATTTTCTGAGCCGACAGAGGAAGGTAGTCACAAAACTGAGTTGGCAAGTATGTATGAAGGGGAGCGTGGCACATACAGTGCTTTACTCTTAAGCAACAGCACTGCTGTCACTTTTCTTGTTTTACGATGCCGGCTTCACGTGTCTAAGCGCATGTAATCATGACCCTTGGCTAGCTCGACTGGTTCATGTTCAGACAAGAGCACATTTACAGTAAAGGTAATGAATGTAGAGGGGTTTCTTCTTTGCTGACTTTTTACTGAATTACTGTGAAAAGGACTATTGTTGTGCATCTCCCTAACAGACTTCAACATAGATGATGTGCACAAGAGAAACAAACTGCCGATCATCGTTGGAGGAACAAACTATTACATTGAGTCTCTGCTGTGGAGAGTTTTACTGGATACAGGGGTCAGTGTCATGCACGCAGAGCTTTAATGCATTTTGTTATGTTGTTTAGTCCAATCTGATACTGTTTGTCAATGGGATGTCTTTATCCAACGTGAAGTCAATGTTTTGTCTAAATGGAGACAGTTTTCACAGCTTGATTATCTTAGATGTAATCTTTTACTTTATTTTAGAGTCTGTGACTTTATGCTATGAGACTGACTAAAGTTCCTAGTTGTCCTTTAATTTACATTGACGCACAACAGATTTTCATTAGAAATAGATTAAAGACGTTAAAAGTGCAGTACTTTAAATTATTTATGTTTAACAAATAGTAGTGAGAGAACAATTTTAAAATAAAATATGTGACTCACAACAGGAAAACAAGGACTGTGGGGATACAGAGGATGAAGCTGGAAACAGGAAAACGGAGCTGGAAAAACTGGAAGGAACTGAGTTGCATAAAAGACTGGCCGAGGTGGATCCCAAAAGGGCCTCCATGTTGCACCCCAACAACAAGCGAAAGATAGCCAGGTGATTCTTCAGATGATGTCTTCACTTGAAGAGTAAACTTGTAAATCTGCTTCATTCAAATGCATTCTAGTTGTATTACATTTTGTGACACACATTTACATGTTTGACATTTATTGAATACAATATCAATCTCCTTAACTTTTAGACCCAACAAACAAGTTGAAATGTGAGCAAAACTAGCCTTTTACCCAATATTTTTATTTTTTTACTAAACCTATACAGGAAGTCGCAAGGGCTCATTTTAAAGAGAGACCTGTTTTAGACAGATAACAGAGTACAGACAACAATATAGGCTACATCAGTAAAGAGCAATAAAAATAAAAAATAGTGTTATAAAAAAGCAATCAAAGTGCCAAATAAAACAAAGTAGAGTACTAAAAACAAGAACATATTTGCTTAGATTTTTATATTGACATTATCAAATGTTTGAAACCCATTAAAGAAATCAAAGTGGACAACTGCAGTTCCTGTTGCAAGATGTTCCAGGAAACAGGAGCAGAGTAAGATAAGGTCTTTTTGCTGAGATCAGTCCACACTGAGGGAACGCTGCAGGTAATGATGTCCTGAGAGCGCACGCTGTAACTGCACTGACGACATGACATGTGAGAGGAGATGTAAGAAGGCAGCATACCAAGGAGAGATTTATAGATGAAGATGAACCAGTGTGAGATCCTACATGTAGATAATGATGTCCATCTGACAAGGAGTGCAGGGTGCAGTGCATATCTGTCAAGTCTCCCGTTTTGGCCGGGAAACTACCGGATTTTACCCCTCTTTCCCGGCGTCATCCCGAATTATTATTTTCCCAGAAATTTCCCGTATTATAATATTATAAAAAATATAAAAAATAAAACATTCCAGTGCCTCTGTCACTAGCCTCGCAAGAACTGCCACCTGCAGTAGCCTCGGTGGCAGTTCTCGCAATGTTAGTGCTGCCAGCGGCCCGGAACAAACCTGGAAAAACAAACCAGAGATAGATGAATTTAACGAGAGAGAAGGCGTCCCTGCCAAAAAAGTTAAGACTTTGTGTAAATATCTTGAAATATGGGACAACGAATTTAAAGAAGAGTAGGGTGGGGCACAATTACGCGTTTTGTAAGATTTGTAACTGCGACTTTAGTGTCTCTCATGGGGGAAGGAACGATGTCCGTCAGCATGAAAAATCCGTCAAGCNGGCCCGGGAACAAACCCGGAAAAACACACCAGAGATAGATGAATGTAACGAGAGAGAAGGCGTCCCTGCCAAAAAAGTTAAGACTTCGTGTAAATATCTTGAAAAATGGGACAGCGAATTTAAAGAAGAGTAGGGTGGGGCACAATTACGCGTTTTGTAAGATTTGTAACTGCGACTTTAGTGTCTCTCATGGGGGAAGGAACGATGTCCGTCAGCATGAAAAATCCGTCAAGCACAAACGCGGGCTAGAGGCAAGAATGTTCACAGCATTTCAATGTCAACAAAGGTAGGCCTATCAGATTGTGATCACATAACTGGTTTGTAAGTGGCTGATAGGTAGTTATTTTAGATTTCTTGTAAACCTGTCTTAAAATGTAAGGGGTCCTGGACTTTGGTTGGGCTAGTGCAAGGGTCTGCAACCTGCGGCTCTGGAGCCACATGTGGCTCTTTGCTCCCTCTTTAGTGGCTCTTTCAAGCTTTGGCTAAAACTGACATAAAACTGAATTTTATTGGTGGTACAAACAACAAAAAAGAATGAATTCAAACAGATTTGATGCCATTTCTTTTACAAATATGTGAACACTGGAGCGAGTACGAGTAAAACATACTTTAATTTGATGCTTTATTTCTTTTCATGAAGAACTGTCTGCATAGTTTATATATATTTTTTTAATTTAAAAACAGATAAACACTGAAAACTTCCCCTTTACAAGAATCTGGTCTTTTTCTTTAATAAATGTTAAAAAGCATTAGATATATTTTGCTTTATAGTGTGACCCTTACTAGCCACAAAATCCCCTCCAGCAAACCCAAAGTGGCCCATGGGCCACCAGTTGATAACCACAGTTGTAGCAGGTTGTTGCGGCTCTGGACACGTTTAATGTAGTGAACAACGGTGAAAAACGGCTCTTTTTATTGTAAAGGTTTCAGACCCCTGGGCTAGTGGGATGGCTCGGAGTACCCGGCAGAAATTTTCCCTTATTTTTAAATCCAAAACTTGACAGGTTTGGTGCAGTGATGGGTGCAGTACTTACTAGGGCTGGGCGATATTTCAATATTTTTAAAATATTGAGATAATTTCATACGCGATATATCGTCTATATCAATATTTTTACATTGGGAATTAGACTTGAAAATCTGTGTACCGTATTTTCTGGTGTATAGGTCGCACCGGTGTATAGGTCGCATTGTCCAATTATCACCAATAGATTGGAAAAATCCCTAGATAGGTCGCACCTACGTTTAGCTCTGCTGCAAATGTCTGCCACAGGAGCGCACAGCAAGGCTTTTAAGAAGATTAACACTTAAAAACAATTATTTGTTTGATAAAAATTATAGCAAATATGTGTCTGAGCTGAACTTTTCCTTAATAAATGAACGTAATTGTGAAATGAGCTGGATTTAAAAATGTGTTTCGCCGAAAGTGATAACAAGCCATATATAGGTCGCACCGGTGTATAAAAAAACCCATAAAAAGGTGCGACCTATACACCGGAAAATACGGTAGTTCTTTTTCTCCCGTCTGCACCGCCAACTTCACGCGGCCCCTCCCCCCTCCCTGAATCCAAACCCAGCCCCTCACCTGTGAGTGCTCCCACTGCTTCCTGCTTCTCCAGGTGGGTGGAAGTTTAGCATAACAACACATGAGATGATATCGAAGAGCAGCAAATAAACAAACAATGGCTGTTACTGTATTTGGAGATGGTTTGGATTTAAAGCAGAAAAATGTTTTCTGTGTAGACAATGCAGAAAATTCCTGACGAAAAGTCGGCACTACGAATCTTTTTCACCATTTAACACGGCGCTATAAGTGGAGTGTGAAGCGTGTGTGAAGCTGCAGCTCAGACAGACTTCAGCGTCCTTCCCTGAGACAAACCATGGGTCAAAACTAATTTAGCCATGTTGTGCCTTATGAGAGGAACAGAGAGAGGTAGCACAACATTAATAAAGCAGCGGCTTATGTCTCTAAAGACATGGTCCCAGTCTCAACTGTGGAACAAGATGGATAAAGACAATGGGACTAACTAACTGTGTGAAGGCGGCACATCTGAAAGGGATTACAATTTAATGTATGTAAATAATTTATTTTTTAGACTTTTTTTTGTAGAGTTACAGCTGTTTGTTAATAAATATGTCTGTGTGACAACTGGGACAAAGCTTTGACTCTGAAATATATTTTTTATTACTTTTTTTTTCATTCAACCTTTATTAATACAAGTTAGTCTCATTGAGCCACGAGGACTCATTTACTTTATGGAAAGAAAATAATTTATTATTAATAATAATAATAATAATAATAATAATGAATTTAATTTGTAATGCACTTTAAATTAACAAAAATCTCAAAGTGCTACAAGGTGCAACTAAAATCAATGATAAAATAACAACAATAAGTGATAAAATCAACTAAAATCAATGATAAAATCAACTAAAATCAATGATAAAATCAACTAAAATCAGTGATAAAATATTGAGATATACTGTATATCATATATTGCCATTCATGTTAAAATATAGACCTATTAATTTTGGTCCATATTGCCCCGCCCTAGTTAACCAGTTTACCATGACACACCAAGAACTGGTTGACAGCATCCAACAACTGCAAGCAGCTGGCTGGAGCATTCATGTAAATAGTGTCACCATAGTCAGTGGTTGTTAGGAAAGTAGCAGTTACAAGGCATTTTCTGGAATTCAGAGATCCATTTTTTTAAAAGAATCCCAGTTTAATTTTTTTTTATTTTTTTTAACGTGTTTTCAATATGAGCTTTAAAAGAGAAATGTGGATCAACTAAAATTCCCAAGTACAGTATTTGTAAGAATCTACAAACTCAGTAAGAACACCATGTGTGGAGGAGATAGGAGGAAGAGTTTCTGGCACCGACTTTCTGTTGGAAAACACCATCCCTTTGGTTTTATCAGCATTTATCACCAGTTAGAGATGGAACAAGTCTGACTGAATGATGTCACATGCAGACTGTAGAAGTTTAATTATTTTTTATATTTAAAAAAAAATAGTAGAAGGCTGGAAGTTTTTTATCTGCAGATGTTACTCATAAGCCACCAAGTCGAACCATCAGATGGGGGTCAGGGTGAATAGTAGCCATCCAATAAAGTTACTGACAAAGAAAATGATTTGTGTAGTGAAACTGTCTCTCTGCATTGTGAAACTGTCTCTATACATTGGGATTTTTTACAGAAACTCGGACTCCAACAGAGGGAGGATCAATTGTAGCGGAAGAGGCGTTTTAAGTGACAGTGACGCTGCTCTGTGGTGTTTCTTTGGCTGCAGAAAAACAAATCAGTTAGCTGTTTGAGAATGGACTGTGGGTGCTTAAACCACTTTACTGGAAAAACCCTAATAGAAGCTTCTCATTTTCAAAGTTTTCTGTGTGTATAGAGTTGCACAGTATCATGTTTCAGCATTGACAGCAATGTCCACTAAGTCAGATAAATTACATACGGTACAAGAAAACCCCTTCTGGTCTTTTACATTATGAGATTGTAGGTGCACAAGTTTTTTTGTTTAACAAAAACAGAAACTTTGCCTTTGTTTAAGGCTGTTCCTGGGAGTTAAAAAGAAAAGGTATTAAAGGGGAGAAAATTTAAGAATTTAATCTGAGTTATAAAAAAAAAAAAACAATCAGCTCCTGAATGAACAGTTTGTAAGTGTTGCACAATATAAAAAAAAAAAGTATAATCAACTAGGGTGTACGATGTCAATATCACAAGTGAATACAGTAAATTTCAAGCCATATACCAAAAATATACAGTACATGGAAGTCAAACTGACCACTGCCCTAAATGATCGTAACCTTTTTAGATAAAAATCGCCAAAATGCTAAAACACGGACAAAGGTGTGTGTTATCACATGTGATATATTGTCATCGTAATATTCAGCAACATCTCAACTGAATGTTGTCGAAAGGACGTATTACGGTTTGGTCCCCGTCCGTCCGTACCTCCGTAAACGTTCCTATAACTTCTAATCCGCTCAAGATTATTTTCCGAATCTTTCATCATCACTACGTACACTAGTTATCACCCAGATCCATCAACATCACAAATCAAGGTCAAAGGTTATACAAGTCTTTGCTTGTCTGGGGCATTCCTATATACAGTACTGTATTGCTGTTTGTCGATGAGCGTATAATGTTCTGTATGTGGTACTTTTACTATCATGCAGCTCTAGTGTGTATTAAAACGCACTTAATGGACAGTGCCTTGCAGTTTCTAGAGGAAACGGCTTATTTGGTTAAAGGGGACCAATTATAGGTCCTATAAATTTTTATGGTATGTCTGTGGGCTATCCAGACCATGTTCATTCAATTTAATGCACAAAATAATTCTTAGATAATAAAATATCCCCTTTCTAGTTCTGCCTGCTCTGACTTCCGTTCAGAACGAGCTGTTTATGATAATGAGCTCTGAAGGCCACGCCCTTCAAAAATCTGTTTACATTAACTCCGCCCTCCAAAGGGTTTACGTTAGCATTTTATGCACTTTAAAAATGGCTAGTGCTAGCTTAAGCTCCGAAACCAATATTGAACAGGTTGAACATTAATTCTCAGTTAACACAAGCTAATCATAAACAATAAGCCTGCGCTAAATCGTGTTCAAGCCGTGAAGACAAATTCTCAGTTAGCACAGGCTGTAGCTAAACAATCGAGGTACATAAGAAAACGTCTTCATACCGAATGCTAATAAATAATTTAAAAGACATCAGTCTGTACTTACACTAGCGTCATCTGCAGAACTTTGACGAATAGATGGAACAGCACCTTCCTTAAGCAGAAGTTTTTGTGCAAATCCGGCCTGGTACTGTTGGCGCAAACTACAACTTTCTTCGGTAATGTCGCCGGGACATTGCCATTAAAAATAAAATTAAGCCACACATCTCTGTTCTCTGAGACTGGAAGAGTGTGCATTGACACATGTTGTGTAATGCAACCAACAACGAAACATTGAACTCTAGGAGCCATTGTGCTGAGATGAACTCAGGAAAAACAACCGTGATGTCTTTTATACTGAAGTGGGTGGAGCCTCACCAGGGGTTGCTAGGTGAGGGGCTGGACTCAGGTTGGGGTGGGTTGTCCTACGGCTTGTGACATCACAAGCGCCAGGATTTGAAATCTAGACATTAATATCCCTGAAAAATAAATATACTTAGAGTAAATATACCACTGGGTGCATTTTTTTGGTCCTAGGACTGTTATTTTAAGAAGTACATACCCAAAGTTGAGTAAAAAAAAACATTAAAAAGTGATTTTTGCATCTGTGGTCCCCTTTAATGTTTCAGCTTCACAGTCACTACAGAGTAGACTTTTTAAATGTCTCTTCCAAATCACCTTTTACAACAAATCACACAAAACTGGTTTGTTTTATTTTCAAACACTTTTAGCAAAATTTTCACTATTGATTACTAATTTGATGCACAGACATACATAGGTGTTATGACGCCTACGTCTTCCTCCTGTAGGAAAATGTTTGCTTTTAAAGAAATTCACCTAAAACTCAGTTTGTGATTCTGATGCGAAATTAAAAATGTTAAACGTAGATCAAGTTTGGTGTTGCTGTGACTTCTCAGCATGTCGGATTTGAAATGTCTCATGTTTTCTAAGACCCTGAAGGCATCTCGCTCTCAGGCTGACAGTTCTTGTGCAGAGTTACACACACACACACATACACGCACACACACGCGCACACACACACACACACACACACACACACACAGAGCTGTGATTAGTAGCAGTCTGCACACTGGTGTTTTTATCTTTGTAGGTTAGGTTACCCTGTTCTTTAGCGTGACAGGAATCTTCTTTTCCTCATAACCCCAGTGTCCAGCCAGCCATGACAGAAAGTGTGGTTTGCATACAAATCTTAACGTTTGACGTTATTTTAACCTAATTTTTTATGTAGCGCAGTGATCCGCACTCATAAATTAAAAGTCAGACTAATTTCTTATTTGTGTCTCGGAAAGGGAGTTTTGTTTATGGTGGATTTACCGAACTTGTCTAATCTCAGTTTCAAACATAAACACAAGGAAAGGAGTTTCGCAGTGCGAGGAATTTTGTTTTAAATCATATTTGGATTTTATTTTACCCCAGCATTTTTGTTTCTATGCTTTCTCTACAGAAGTCTTCAAATCCATGAAGAAACGGGGATCCCCCATAGCAACTGGCTTGCAGAGCAGAGGGGGCAGGAGGGAGGTGATGGACTTGGGGGCCCGCTGAGGTACCCAGACACCTGCATTTTCTGGCTCCGTGCAGACATTAAGGGTAGGAAAAGAGCTCCACAGATCTCTGTTAACGAAAAGCTTGTTGCAGTAAATGATAACCACCCCGCTCATGTTTTTTCAGTACTAGATAAACGATTAGAAAGGCGTGTGGATGAGATGTTGTCTGCAGGACTGATCGAGGAGCTCAGAGACTTCCACATCAGATACAACCAGCAGAAAGTCCAGGATGACAGGTGGGAGAAAAAGCTGGGGGAGCCCTCACCCCCACTCCGCAGAAAGTAAACAACAACACATTGCTGCCAGTGCACCACCTGCACGTTTTAATTTTATTTATTAAGTGTAATCCTGGAATCCACATTTGCCATGATGCATGTCAGCTACCAACCGTTCAGATGGAGCCCAGCAACGTTCAGTCAGGTCCTCTGGACGGTCTCTGTTTTCATTGAGACGTTTCGTCCTTCATCCAGAGGACTTCATCAGTCCAAGGAGCCACAACAAACTGAGTCCCACAAGCTGCACACTCCCATGGTGGACCAACCAGTTTGCTGGTGATGAGATGGTTTCTGGAGCCCGCCCTCTCCCCCGTCAACTCCTCTGAGGCAGCCATAGCCAAAGAGGTTCAAAACATCAAAGTTTGTGCTCAATAAAACATATATAAACATGAACTTTGATGTTTTACAACACTTTGGCTATGGCTACCTCAGAGGAGTTGACAGAGGAGAGAGCGGGCCCCAGAAACCATCATCGCCAGCAAACTGGTTCACTATGGGAGTGTGCTGCTTGTGGGACTGTTTGTTGTGGCTCCTTGGACTGATGAAGTCCTCTGGATGAAGGATGAAACATCTCAACAAAAAAAGGAACTGTCCAGATGACCTGACTGAACATTGTTGGATTTTCTGTCTGGATAATTGAGCATGAACTTTGACATTCAGATGGAGATCAGTGAGCGTTGACGTGCATGAGCTTCCACCATGAAGCAGAGATGAAGTAAAGACTGAAGTAAACTAACTTCACTTGTGTCAGCCTTCCCACTCTCCACTTTTTTACATGTTCAAAAAGTCTTCAGCTTCTTGCCAAAGAGGACTTGGTGACATCATTAGAGGTGATCTATCAGACTTTGTTAGCCTCTTTTTGGACCATAAAAGGTTTTTCAACCTCCACAACACACTCCTGAATACTTTTCAAAACCTGCCAACAGACTTTAGAAGTAAACATCCCACCGTGTTGCATTAACTCCCTCTGGGAAAGTTACTGTATTTAGTTCCTTTTCAATACAAGAACAAATTTAACTTGAGCTAGAGAAGTCCTAGTCGAGATCATTTGTCCCCAATTTCAAGTCCCTGTTTGATCCTTGCTCTTATTAGCATTATTTTACAGCACAACGTTTCAGAATACACACCGTAAGTATATTAAAATAAAACCGTTGCCATCATGTGCTTCCTGCCTCAGTCGCTCTACAGTGGAGGAAATAAACTTGTGTTCAACTTGTTCCTTAGGTTGTTTTTCTTTTTTTAAATGGGAAAAGCATCTGTCAGGTGATGATGGGTTTTCATATCCAGCTGAGGTAGTGCTGTTGGTTATGTAGAGTCTAGAGCAGATGTGGGCCACATATGGCCCGAGGGCCAAAAGTGGTCCTTGGACAATTTCCATCTGGCCCCCAAAATTCTTTTTTGAAAAGAAAACTTTTTAAAAAGTTGTTGAAACTCCACATTTTGTCAATGAAACTTGAGAATCAATCAATAAATCAATCAAACTTTATTTATAGAGCCCTTTAGGAGTTTGTGTTAACCACAGGCATAACACAAACTCCTTCTTTTTATTTTCTCCAATAAAAGACAAACGTAAAATAACTTGAACCAGGTGGGACGCGAACCCGCTTCCCCAGGTCGAGATAAAATTTAGAGTACAAGGCGAACGTCCTAACCACTCAGCCACGGGTTTGTATTGGTAATTTCAGGAGTCCATTTTTTGTATAAAGGATTCGCCCCACGTAACATCCAGGCTACACGCAGGAGTTACAGAATATTAGTTATATTTTAAAATCCTGGCTACGGGAAAGAGTTAGAGAATATTAGTTATATTTTAATGAAATTCAGCTCGCGCTGAAAGGCGGAAATGCTCTGTATGGGTGCGCGCTTCGTGTTATTTACGTTCTAACATAAGCTGATTTGTAATCAGTTATTAACAAAAATTAAACTCAGAAACACTAATATATATATTCAGCTAACACATATTTTTTAGCGGCGTCTCCTCTCTTAAAACACTGTAAGCGCGCACACAAGAACTTCCCACCCACTTCAAGAGAACGCCCCACGCACTTCAAGGCGGCTCTCCGGACAATGCATAATGAGCGGGGCGGGCCAGTCCGGGCTCTAGGCCAACCAGGGGTGGGCCGGGCCGTTGAGGGCCGTGCAATGCGAAAACAGCTTATGTCTCTCGTTTGGCCTGAGAACACCTTGAGGTCCTCCCAGAAGAACTGGAAGAGGTGGCTGTGGAGAGAGATGTCTGGACCTCCCTGCTCCAGCTGCTGCTCCTGAGACCTGACTTCAGAACAAGATGAAGATAATGGATGGATGGATGGATGGAGCTTTGTAGTATCAGTCATGAGCAATACTTGTACTAATTTGCTCTCATTACACACCAATGCTTACACGGAACTTCACCAGATTATCTAAAGGACATTCTTGGTCCATATTCATCCACCCGGTCTCTTCGATCACAGAACAGTAATCTACTTCACAAACCAAGTTAAGGACCATGGGAGACCGAGCATTCTGTGTGGCTGCCCCCCACCTATGGAACTCCCTCCCTGACTACCTGAGAGCTCCACAGTCACTGGTTGACTTCAAACAAGGCTTAAAGACCTTTCTTTTTAAGCAAGCCTACTCTGCCTCCACATGATTTTATCTTTGATCTTAGTTGATATTATCATTATTTTTAATTGATTTTATTATTGATTTTTTTTTGTTTTATCATTGATTTTACTTGACTTTATCACTTGTTTTGATGTGATCTTTGATTTTAGTTGCACTTTGAGATTTTTGTTAATGAAAAGTGCGTTATAAATTAAATTCATTATTATTATTAATTTGCGTTATATCGGCACATCCCTGTTAAGATCTGTAGGGGCGGAGTCATTCGAGGCTTGGTGACATATTTTTACTGGCAGGTTGATGCTGATGAGCGATTCAAACACAAACCGCTCCGGCTGAGTCCATAAAATGATTGTTTCATGTTGCACATGCGTGTAAATCAATGAGGCAGAAATTCTGTCATGTCTTCCATGTAAACCAGGGCAGTAGGAGGGAAGTGAAGTTTGCCAAGCAGCAGTCTGGTGATTTATCGCCCTCTCCCAGTCTGACGGGTCACTCTGTGCTGCACTCTGACGTTTCCCATTGGCCTGGAGACTGATTTAGATGCAGCTCACACTGCTGGGATCTCAGTGAGTTTACAAGGGAAGGCTTTTCTTTACAATATCTAGTCTTTAATAAATATCGCCAAAATAAGCTCCCTTCTCTATATGATTTGCTCTTTTTTTTTTTCTTAATAACTTGTCTGCTCAACCTGAACCAAGTTAATATTCTTCTTTTGAACGTTTTGCTGACACTTGATGTTGGGGTCACATGTTTAGCAGCTCAGTGGAGCAGCTTCAGTCGTTCAGTGGCATGGAGCTGCTGTAGTTTGTCCTTTTTCAGTCCTCCAAAACAAAAACAGCCTGTAAATTAACTTTATGGCGCCTCTCTCTGATAAGTGTCATGGCCACCACTCTTTATATGAGGCATGTCTAAACCATGAGAGGTCATGAGACTCAGCCGGGGTTTATTGTGTGTTTCTAAAGCATTCACACTGCTGACATCCATTTTTCTTCTGTACAGTTTTTCACACGTAACTTGTTTCACTAGGTTTGTTTCAACAAATCGTACGTCAAAATGTTCGGCTCATTCAGGACATGCCTGCTGTGACTTTTGGTATTTGTGTAGTTTTTACTTTTAAAAATATTTAGCTTTTTCTGCCATGTTTTAATCATTTAAAAGGAATGACGCTCTCTTCACATCCTTCAAACCCTTTAGCTGTTTAAAACCTTTCAACTGAACATTTCAGCTTTTGTTCGAGTTTAGCTTCTTTCAACTCCATTCAGCTTCTTTCGACACATCTCAGCTTGTTTCAGCTATTTTTGTGCTCCTTTCCGTTTCTGCAAAATTTTCATATTTCTGCTATTGTTTTTGTGCTAATTTCCAATTTGTTCATCTTTGCCTGTTGTGATTGTTTCAAATAGTTTAAACTTGTTATGCTTTTTTCCTCCTAATTTCAGCTACTTTTTTTGCCTTTTCAGCAATTTTTTATTTTAATTTTAGTTTTTTTTTCTGCTCATTTCTGTTTTGTAAATTTCAGGGTTTTTATAATATCTTCAGCCTCTGTCTGCTTATTACAGTTTATCTGGCTCATTTCTACATTATTTAACCTTTTCAACATATTTCTGCCATTTTTATGCTTTTATTCTATCGTTCAAATTCAACTTGCAATAACAGTTTAACAGTGAAACTTTTTCAGCTGGTTTCAGCTTTTATTTTTTGTTATTTTGTGCACTGCCCTTGTCTGATGCCCAACACATATTCTGAGCATAAACAGATTAAGCTGGATCTGTTTTTGAAACTCTGCCTTTAACTGTTACAGTATTCTAAACTCTATGTCTGTTAGCAAAATATCTATTGAACTGCTGGATTGATTTAAATAATATTCTCATAAAGTATTAATTGGATGTACGTATATCCACAACTCGTTAAATTTAGGAGTCAATCCAGTTTAATATGGCCGCCACAGCTAATCGACTTTAACAAACACAAGAAGTCCATAGCTCAATCAGAGTTACAAGTATCAGCCTAAAGTAGGTGTGGTAGTAACTGAGAGTTGTCTGTAACAATTATTTTAAAGGTGTGACGACTATAACTTCCTTTCTTCTCATCATACTTCTTCTTTTTTTTAACTCATGAGAGGTGGTGGGCGACATGCATTTCTCCAAGGATCACTCAGTCTTGAATCGATTCAGTATTTGATAAAAACATGTCAGCTTTTCCTGACTCAATGTTAAGTAGCATGATTGTAACAGAAGATGTGTGTCGTGAAGGATCACAGTTGTCTTTGAACTCCTTCACAAAGGCAGGTGGGAAAATGTCAAGATTGACTTTCTTACTCGCGAGCACTCAGAAATTGATTCAGCGAGAGGTATTTATACTTCTAGCAGCGAGCGCTTTCTTCTGGCAGAGAGGACATGTCTGTTTCTCCACCAGGATGCTTTTAAATGGAGCCGCAGCTTCCTACTCAGCATACGGTGCAACACGAGAGGGAACTGACTCGAGATCAGAATATCAGCTTTTTGTTCCACTCCCAGCGTTTTTGTCCGGAAACTCTTCCATTTATTTTCAGTTTACAAGACGAGACACAGTTAAGAAGTTCGGACTGGTTTCACATTCGTTTCTTGCCACAGTTTTGAAAATTAATTTTTATATAAAGCGAGTTCAGTTTGAATACAGTAGTCCCTCACTACTTCACGTACTCACTGTTTCGTGGTTTTTCATAGTAAGACTAGACATGACACACGATTGGCTGATTGATGGATGAGCTGCATGAGCAGCATGGATCGTTTACAATAAATTATTCTAAATTATTTTGCGCCTGCTGCACCTGTGTGCAACCCACACGTACAGGGAGAAGCTCCCTCCTGCAGCGTGTCATGATGCCACCTGCGACTCTGCCACGCCCACTTCTTGTTGATAAAAGCGCTCGCTAGACGAAGAAGCTGCTGACCGCGCTGTCAGCTGACTCGGCTGTCGGGCTGCAGCTGCTGACTTTCTCCTCCTGATAAAACGGAGGAGAAAGTCAGCTGTCACTCTGCAGCTCGATCACAGGTGGTCTGAAGTCAGAGCAGACGTCTTCAGGCATGCAGCATCAGACAAGGGCAGTGCACAAAATAATAAAAAATAAAATAACACAATCACAGGTCTGAAATTATTTGAAATAAATTATTTTAAATGATTTAGCTCCTGCTGTAGCTGGTTGGGGGCGAACTGTCAGTTCGGAGCATCAAGATATTTTCCGGTGGCATGGCCGTTCGCCTAAAGGCTTGGTTCTGGTTGTGCTTAATTATTTAAAATACAGCTGCTGCTCATGCAGCATGGATTGGTTATTTAAAATATTACAGTATTTAAATTGTTTATTTACACAGGAGGAGGGAGATTGGGAGTGATGAGCACAAGTGTGATTGCAGCGAGAAGTGGGGTGGCAGAGAGCGGAGATCATGACATGCTGTGCTCTCTTTGAGCGTTTAGTTTAGAAACATTGTTAGCAACATTGCCAGCGTGTGGGAAGGGTTTAAAACACCTTAATATACCTGTATATAAATACTAAAATTAACTACTACCACTACTTGTCTACATCATTTTGTTCCATCTCATGTACCACATGAGATGCTAATGACAATAAAGTTCAATTGAACTTGAACTACTGTATCCCTACTTTGCGGTTTTTCACTTATCACCACTTAATTGGTGGGGGTCCCAACCCTCCCACGATAAACGAGGGACTACTGTACACTCCTTTTACAAAGCAAGTGTTATAAAGCTCATGTTTTGTGAGTATAGTTCCCTTATCAGTCAGTCACTCGGTGCAACATACTTGCTATGGGAATTGCGCCCCCGCACGATTACCTGAAGGAATACATTCACGCCTTTACGGCTAGGGCCCGCCCTCTGGGTATTTAAGCGGCTGACGCCCGTCCATCTTTCTCTTTTTTGCCCTTCACCTCGCTTAACACCTGAACTTTGTGGGACTTCTCTGTTGTCGCATCGCTCGACTGAGGTGAGCTTGCTCCCTACACTGAGCGTACAGAGAAATTTTCCTGCGTACTGCTGGGCTGGCGAAAGCTAGTCCAGCGTTTTTCTACTTACCTCAAAGTTTTCTTCTCTTTCCGCAGCTGCTTCGCTCGACGGCGCTAACTGCGTCACAACCCCCTGCTAACCATTAGCAGGCTAACCAGCGAAAGCAAGACGATGGAGAGGACTGCTTCGAACAAAAGGAAACTAGGACCAACTTCGACACTTCTCGTCTCTGGACATGGCTCCCGAGAAGGGAAAACGGAGGACAAATAAGAAGAAAACCAACAGGACAACGAGCCCTTGCTCGCGCCCATGCCCCAACGGATGCGGCTACTCCCTCTCGGCGACGGACACCCACGAGGCCTTTCCTGTCTGCCTAGGGATTCTGCACACGAGAAAAGCGCTGGAATTCCCCGACTCCTGCTCCCACTGCCGTCAAATGTCGGGGGTAGTGAGGAAATGCCGCGCGGACGAATTGGCTAAATCCATGGCTAAGGCCGCGGCACTGAAGGTCGCACGCCGCACAAAGCTGCTCGCTCCTGAACCGGAACTCGAGAACGTGGACCTAGAATGCAGCCGTCGAGTCGGAGAGGACAATGTGTCGGACTCCTCAGTTGCCGTCGAGGACTCGACGCCTGAAGTGTCTGACCAAGACGCCGAATACGGTTACAGAGGAGAAAGTGTGGATTCCTCCCAGAACCTGGCGCAAATCCTACCGGAAACGGACTTGTCTGTCCCTGCTTTGTTCGACCTGTGCCATAGGGCGGCGGACACCCTGCAGGTCGCGTGGCCAGACCCCACGCCTCGCCAACAGGCTATGAGGCTGGCGGGAAACTACTTCTATGCGAAGCAGCCGACAACGTCGCAGAAAATGCCTATTTTCCGGACTTCCTCATGGAGCTCAAACGCTTCTGGGCAGAACCCGGAGCTCCCATCACGTGGCCACTATCCAGCCTCCTTGATGTTGCGGGAATGGAGACAGTGGGCCTCGCCAGCGCACCCCTGATAGAGGAGACTCTGGCGGCTCACCTGGCCCCCGCAGCCACGGGGACGAAACCAACGCTACCCAACAGGGCCTTCCGCGCTTCGGAGAAACAACTTGAGAAGTGCTACAGGGCTCAGGGCCTCGCGGCTCGCGCAATGAATGCATCAACCATGGTGCAGGCGTACCTGGCAGAAAAACTGCAGGATATCCAGGTAACAAAAAACGAGCAGGCCGCAACGGAGGCCATGGAGGAGGCCCGCCGTGCCTCTGACCTCGTGCTCCGCATGATGGGGACAATAGCCATTTCCCAAGGCAAAGCAATGGCGGAAATAGTTGTCGCCCAGCGCCATCTTTGGCTAACATTGTCGGACCTCCCGGAAAACCAGAGGTCCACTTTCCTCCAGCACCCGATCGAGTCGACGGGACTCTTCGGGGGAGCCCTGGAACGCGTCCAGGCCAGGCTGGAACAAAGACGCAAACAGGCGGAAGCCCTCCGAGAGGGGTTGCCGAGGAAAAGCTTTGCACCCCCAAAGGAAGACATGCGTGGCCTCCCACGGAAGAGACCCGCTGGTGACAGTGAAAATTTCCAGTACCGGCCGAGGGCCTCTTCAGTGACCCCGTGTGGAAAGCCAATTCGGACCTGATGAAGCAGAACGAACTGATAATTTTACAGGTTTGCCCGCCCACGTGGTACGGGAACCTAACATTTTGAGCTCAGTCTTTACTTGTAAAATACTACGAGGAGCTGGTGACATGTGCGTGCGCACCAAACATGACTTGTCTACTGTATTTGTAAACAAAACAAACACTGTTTCAGGCATGTACAAGAATAAAAGTACCAAAGCACAGACTGCCCTGGTTCTTGACTCGAGTCCCATTTTTATAAAACACAAACCATGTGGTCAAACTATGAACCACAGAAAGATACACGAGCTCTGCCAGATCTGTCAGATCTCGCGATATCTTCTGTTGGGCCGACCAGTCTACTCGAAAGATCGCAAGAGGGGTCAAAGGCCACCCCTCTAGCGCAAAAACACGACGAGCAGCAATTCAACATGCCGTCCAGACTCAGCGCGCACGCGTAGGCCTGGAAGGCGTGTCTACCAAATCATTGGGTCATGACAACAATATGTCACGGGCTCAAATTGCAGTTCACAAAGAGAACGCCCCACTTCACAGGGGTGCTACAATCTAAGATCAACCCTACACGTGCACACGTGCTGAGGGAGGAAGTTTTGACAATGCTGCAAAAGGGAGTGATTAGTTTGGTCTCAGGACGCAAACTACGCTCTGGCCACTACAGCAAGTACTTCCTGGTGCCCAAAAAGGATCGTTCCCTGAGACCGATTCTGGATCTCAGGGTTCTCAACAAAAGAATTAAAACCTTTAAGTTCAAGATGCTTACACTGCGGCAAGTTCTCCAGTCTGTGAGACCAGGAGACTACGCATGTACAGTGGATTTAAAAGATGCCTATTTCCACATAGGCGTGTGGAGGAAACACAGAAAGTTCCTCAGCTTTGCGTTCGAAGGAAATGCTTATGAATTCAAAGCCTTACCCTTCGGTTTAAAGACTGCTCCTCGTACATTTACTAAATGTTTGGATGCAGCCCTGACCCCCCTTAGGAACCAAGGACTCAGGGTCATGAATTACTTGGATGACCTGCTGATTCTGGCTGGAAGCAGAATGTAGGCCCAGTCACACTCCTATAAGGTGATCTCTCACCTGGAGTCTTTCGGTTTTGTCATAAACCTACAAAAAAGCGATCTAACTCCATCATGGGTTACCGTATTTCTGGGAGTACAGATCGACACTGTCCAGTACAGAGCATGGCTCTCGAAGGAACGAGTTTCCTCCATTCGCCGTTGCCTGGAAAGATTTAAACTGGACCAACGGGTCCCTGTGAAAACCTGCCAACACCTTTTAGGCCTCTTGGTGGCAGCCATTCCCTGTGTGCCACACGCATTACTGAAAATGTGGGCCATACAAGTATGGCTAAACCGTCAGACACAACCTGCCCTGACTAATCAAGCAGGAAAGGTTAGGATAGATTCAGAGTGCCTGAGGGCCCTGGAATCTTGGAGAGACCCGTCCGTTTTCACGGAAGGGGTCTCACTGGGAAGGGTGTCATCTCGTGTAGTAATCACTACAGACGCCTCTAAAACAGGATGGGAGACGATCTGCAGAAATCAGAACGCCCGCCGCCTTTGGAATGAACGGGAAGCGAGATTACATATCAACTTCCTGGAGTTGCTGGCCGTATTCCTGTCATTAAAATACTTCTTCAGTAAAGGTCTGATTGCTGGACAGCACATCCTGGTGAAATCAGATAACAGGACCACAGTGTCCTTCATCAACAGAGAGGGAGGGACAAGGTCTCGGGCCCTCCTCGGACTGACGCAGAGGATGCTCACGTGGTGTGCTCCAAGAATCTTGTCACTTAGGTCGACTCATGTCCCTGGTGATCTAAATTATGGAGCAGATGCCCTCTCAAGAGGGCCTCTCTTGGCGTCAGAATGGAGCCTGAACCCACGGATTGTGGAACAGGTCTGGTCACGATTTGGGAGAGCTTCTGTGGACTTGTTCGCTTGCAGGGCTAGCTCACAGTGTGACCTCTACTTCTCCTTGAGGGAAACAGACACACCATTGGGAATGGATGCTCTGGCACATGATTGGCCAGCAGGGGTACTCTACTATGCCTTTCCACCTGTCCCCCTGATCGGGGCGACACTGGAACGTGTGCACCAGGGAGCTCTCTCCCTGATCCTCCTAGCCCCCAGATGGCCACAGAAACCGTGGTTCCCGGAGTTGATTTCAATGTTATCAGGGATACCATGGCAATTGCCTCCTCACAGGGATCTGCTGACTCAGGCACGTGGGCAGCTTCTACACCCACGTCCAAGGTTGTGGCAACTTTCAGCCTGGCCTTTGAAGGGGACTGGCTGAGAGCCTAAGGTTTCGATTGCTTTATCCCAAAACAAACAGTTACAACATACACAAGGGTACCCCTTGGTGTTCATGTTTTGCCTAGGAGATGTTTAATGGAAGGGTTCTCCCTCTCCCTAACTGATCTCCAACATCAGGATGGGCCCCACTTGTCAGTCCTGCCCTATATGTAATAGAAAGTAAAAAGGTTTTTCACCTTAGGGACTTGGGAGGTTACCCTGTGCTTGACCTGGGTTTTCTACCTCCACATTTTGTCACCCAATTACTTGTGACGTAATGGATTCCTTGCTCCTCCTGTTTCTCAGGTTGTTCCAGAGAGAAAAAGGAGATGAGTACTCACACTAGTGGAGCACGCTTAGGCTGTCTCTAGCTGGTGTTGTTTATCTATATGCCCAATTGTAACATCAAACTGATGTTCTTTACATTTGGCATTTTTTCCTCTCTGCCTGTGCTCTCTACATACCTTGTAGAAAGCAGTCGGGAGATGCCTGCCTTTTTAAGGCGGATGTTCTCACTTGCATTTTACTGAGCATTTCAAGGGCGTGAATGAATTACGTTCCCATAGCAAGTATGTTGCACCGAGTGACTGACTGATAAGGGAACTGAAAGTTATGCACCATAACTCATGTTCCCTGAAGGAAGGGAACGAGGTGCAACATATCTGGCCCTTTTCAATGCTGAAAGCTCGGTGAAGTGCAATTTTGGAGAAAGATGGATGGGCGTCAGCCGCTTAAATACCCAGAGGGCGGGGCCTCTGGCGCGACGCTGACGCCCTAGCCGTAAAGGCGTGAATGTATGTATTCCTTCAGGTAATCGCGCGGGGGTGCAATTCCCATAGCAAGTATGTTGCACCTCGTTCCCTTCCTTCAGGGAACATGAGTTATGGTGCATAACTTTCAGATTGTGTGTTTGTGTCTGAATGGGCATGGCTGCAGGGAGTGGAAGCTGCTGCTGCCCTTCTTTTATTTTA